>OMNN01025821.1:0-17024 GCA_900302755.1 Chromis chromis
GGGTGCATTAATACCTGATAAAGGGTGAGAAGACATGGACAGGGTTCCCGCGGATCCTTAAAAAGTCTTAAAATGTCTTAAATTAAAATCCTGGTAATTAAGGTCTTAAATTGTCTTAAATTTACCATAAATTTGCGGTAGGTATTAAATTTCCAGACGGTGCGTTTAATGCCGGTAGGAAAGCACTGTGGCCCGCCGAGGCAAAATTCTCTGCCTCGAAGCTTCGTTTATTCCACCATATACTAAACTATAGATGCACGTTACAACGCGGATGTCCGCGGACACGGCGGCAGCAGCGCCGCCTCCTCGCTCTGAAACCCATTCATTTCAATCGCTGCACCAGCAAAGGCTTGCCGCTGCGCTGAGGAAAGGCGAGCACAACGCAGCGCAGGTTGGAGAGATGCTCCCCGCGGTCAAAGTTCCTCCGCGCTATGACGTAGGAACGTGCATCTCACCTGCACAGAGGGCAAAGTGGAGGAGAAGCCGGTGAATTATAGACACGACTTTGTGGTTGTATTGAGACTCGGGGAGAAATGTTTTCGTAATAGCAAGCAAGGCTAGTGCTAACGTTTGCTACTTAGCACGGGACAAATGCATCACTGTTGACGTTTTGCATCCAACTGAAAGCTTCCTGCTTGAGACCCCGCTGGAGGCCTATTTTTGCTCACTAGTCTCCCCAGGAGCTGAATCTGAACCCCGCAGCGATGTGAAAGCAGCTGCACAGGACGCTCACTTCCACTTTTCATGATTTATTTATTTTAAGGGGAATTGAATTGGTTGTTCATCTAACTGACTTTTATTATTTTCTCTGTCATGTGTTACTATGAAATTAGCTAAAGTAATTAAATTACATTATTTTTTATCCGATTACTCGTTTAATCGCCAGAATAATCGATAGAATACTCGATTATGAAAATAATCGATAGCTGCAGCAGCGTCGGGCTGCGTGAGGTGTCGCCATTCGCGGTTATCGAGGTGAGCGGAAAGATGCAAAGATGGGGAAGTGTAAATTCAATGAAACATGGATGGAAGACGATTAATTTAAGAGGTGATTGTGCCCAGCTGAAAACAACAACAACGCCATGTGCAAAAAGACTATTTTCTACCACAGAAATTATGACATTTCTGGGTCTTAAATTATATTTGTTGAGGTCTTAAAAATGTCTTAAAAAGCATTAAATTTGACTTTTAAAATGGTGCAAGAACCCTGGAGGTGGGCTTGAGGGATTTTGCAGGACAGTCTCTGCCATGGCTGCCTAGGCATTAGAGGGTTGCAGGAAAGAAGAGACACTAAAAACATTATCAGCACTGCAAAAAAAGCATGATCAATCCATGGTGTAGCATGCCACTTGGATGTATGCTGGGGACTCATCACCCCTGGGCCCAGGTGTCCTGGGTGAAGGTGTCTGAAGGTCTAAGACCTGTAACGCCCCATGACCCTGGATCCATCAATGATAATGTCTCCCAGTTAGACCAGTCACATCCAATGATACATGAAACTGGTGAGTTCAGACAAATTCTCATGAAACATCAAGGTATTGTTGATGGAGAAAATTGAAAAGTAAGAAAAAAAAGTAAACCAGAAAAACAGGTTTTATTATCAAAAATAAATAATTGAAAGAATAAAGCTGTGTTGGTTTGTGATAATTGTAAATTAGGTTTCTACCCTGTCAATTTTGTTCCTAATTTGCCTCACTAAATGCAACATTTTTTGTATGAATGTCACATCAGTTATAATAACTCTATCTACCACAGCATTACTTTGTGTTTCGTGTGTGTTCTGCCCCTCCAAACAGGCAGATTTATGCATTGATTTTTCATTTTCTTGTCATTTGTTATTCTCATCATTATCCGCCTTGTTATCTTAGCTCTAAACTCTCTTTCTCTCTGTCTTTCTTCCCTCCATCGTTCTTCCTCTCTTTCATCCCTCTCTCTCTTCATCAGCAGTGAAAAATGGGGCTTAATTAACTGTGTGCCTGCAGGACTTTGGCTTTCTGTGCATGTGTGTGTGTGTGCAGAGGTAAAGTAGGCCAGTCTATAAGGTGGTTAATTAGGATGCAGCAGGCCTCTGTCCGCTGGCTCCCAGGGACCAGATGGAGAGCCGGGTTCACAAACAGAGGATGGTTTGTCTGACGATGTTTTTACTTTCGCTTTGACTCGACTGCAGAGCGAGAACCAAGAATGAACTGAAGTTTCTTCAGTTACTATTACTCCTTTCTCTTTACAGCACTGATGGTTTTACCTTATTAGTTCTATGTGTAACTAGTGGCTTTTAGTATTTTTTGGTTAGGAATAAAAATTCCTCTTTGGAGCTGATCTGTGTTTATTCAGACACATAATAAAATAACACTTTATGTAAATAATACCACTTCAGGTCTTACACAAATCAAAATTGGAGTTAGGTTGGTTTGCTGCAACTGTAATCTAGCAACACTTCACTAATAAAAACAAGTTTACATTGCCAGTGCACTGAAATCTATATTTTGGCAAGTAAAGACATAGATTTAAAAAATATACACAATGAAACGATATAATAACAAATGGGCACACATTCAAGACATTCCTCTGATATTTGAGTGTTAAAAGGTTTAATGAATATATATTTGTAGACCCTGAAAAAGAATTTCAATGTTTCGTCAACTTTGCCTTGTAAAGAAATGTGACAACATATGCTACATCCATGCAAAAGCATAAGTAAAGTTTTTTATTCTATTTGGCTGATGCATATACAATATGTTCTTGAGTTTCCCTCTGATATATATTTTATTATAGTTTACTTGACCCCTTTCTGCAGTGCTAATGGTGTGGTGATGCTGGTGTTTATAATTTGTTTGCACGTGCAAAAAGTTGAGTATTAACCAAAACTAAAGTTTATAGTATGTATATGCAGGTCATACAGTTAGAAGCAATTTATAAGCTGCAAATCTATGAAATTAGAGGTTTATAAGTCTTGCTGTTGGCATTTAAATCTAAAAACAAAAAACTTCCTGACTTGATGCCATTAAAGTGTTTATATATACAATACAAATATTTAGTGTTCATGTAATTTAAAAACACTGTATATTCAATTTACTATATTCCCATGTAGGTGAATAAATTAAATAATTAAAGCATATAAATTGAATCATACACTTCCCTCAATGAGGTTATCATAAATCATAACTATAAAACACAAATAGATACAATATGCTGAGATAGTTACTAGTCACGATGCAACATACACTCAAAAACTTTAAATCCCTCACACATATTAAGTGTGTAACACACATACACACACGCACACACACGATGACACAAAGCCAGAGTGCTTTCACATGTCACAGAGACTTAACGTGTCGTCCCGGCAACCAATCCCACGAGAACACCTGCACCCTGCGAGTCACCACAGAGACGCATCTCACACTGTCAATCACACACACACTCACACACACACAGATGCGCACGTTCACACACACTCACAACAACACCTATATTTTGGCCGTCAAGTGCGTGTGCGTGTGCATGTGTGTGTGTGTGTCATATTGTGGTTGTAAGGGCTGGAGTTATGAATTTAGTTGTGATGGGTAAGGTTTGGATGAGGGGCCTAGGAATGCGTGATATCAACAAGAGTCCTCACACACATAGAAAGATGTGCCTGTGTATGTGTCGTGCAGAGTAACACAGCTCTCTCTGATCTTTTTCGAGGGCCAACACAGCTGTGTGTGTGCCTCAACTCACCTGATGCATATACACACACACACACACACAAACACACACACACATCAGGGTTAAAAGGGATCGAGTGGTACTGGACATTCTGTAAAAGTTCAGTACAACATTTTTTTACTGTGTCGGTTAGCGGCTTCTCTTCTTAACATTTCTAAACTGAAATAAGAATGAAAATAATGAATCTCGATTTATCTTTCTGTGTTGTAAAATCTTTACCAAGTTTCCAAGTGCAAGTGAAATGACAATAATTAAAGTTGCAAAAAAGCAGCAATAAAAAAAAAAACATCCACACAATTCCAATACACGAATGAAGGGAAACACAAAATGCACAAAGTCAGTGCAGGTACAACCAATAATGCTTCCATAGGAGACTTCAGCAGTAGGTATGGGGTCAAAAGGTCACTATAAATCAATTTCAAAAAACACTGGGAGCCAGTAAGGGCAGTTAAAACAGGAGCAATATGTCGATACTGCTTCAAACCTGTTAGAGTCTAAGCAGCTGCTTCCTGGGTGAAACCTATTTTAGCTGAACACAGACTTTAATGCATCAAAGTTATCCAGATGTGATGCAACAAGGGAATTTACTGGTTTTGTTGGATCAGCATGGAAAAAACATGCTCTTTCATTTTTTTAGCTGAATCCTAAAAAATAAATCAAACTTGACCTGACCTCTGCAAGTCCTAAAATTTTAAATTGATACATTGAATTCATCACTGTGATTGACAGGTGAACCACAGTAACACCAAGGATGAAGACCAACTCATCTGTGACTACTTTAAGTACAGCACAGTAATTATGTGAGCCTCCACTGTAACACAAACAAAATCCCATGAATCTTTGCTGCAGTCATTTATCCAGTTTTATGTCCATGCAGTCATCCCAACCATAGGATAAAAAATCACATTACATTCTAACTGAACTGTGTTTCTATTCTACTTACTCTTCTCAGTATGTTTGACCTTTGACCTCAAAATAATGTGACAGCTCAACATTTGGTTTCTGTTTATATGCGTTTTGCAGTTGACTCTGAGAATTTTGCTGCATTTCTTGTTCTTTTGGGATTTTCGTTACAGCAAACATCTTTGGTTTTTCTCTAATCCTCCTTTGAAGCTCCACAAACAAACTTAAAGGTGTTGGGAGGTTATCTGGGGGTCGGGAGATATTCTTGTTTTTGGGTCTAGGCTTCTTTTGTCTTTTTCTTGTATTTGACATCTTCTTGCACTTTTCTTCTCATCTTTAATCTTTCTTGCCTGTTTTTTTTCTTCTTCTTTTTTTTTAAATCTCAGTTTTCTTCTCCGCATAGCAGGTTGTGACAAACCGGTTTGTTAAAAGCACTTTATATATAAACACGTCTTGCACTTTAATCACCTTTCATCATCGGCTGTGTGACAACCTGTGGGCACGACCACATTTTAATTTAATCCCCTCACATCTTGTTTTCCATCCCTCCCCTAATTGAAGCTCTTGCGAACAGCGGCAGCAGCGGCGGCGGCAGTTTGCTATTTCTGAAGCGGCGCTGGTTGGCTGCCACAGCTCCGCTTCACGCTAAATACATCAGCTGCCATTCAAGTCGGAGACTCAGAGGAAAAAGACAGAAAATAGCTCTTCTCATTGTGTCTCTCTCCTCTTGATTCTGTCGCCTCCCGTTTTGATCCCGATACGCTGTGTGTCAGACAAACAAATCCCCTCCCCAAACAAATAAATGAATTTAAATTAAAAGACAGCAGAATGGAGTTTGGCATAAACAAAGCACAATTCCCTTTCTCTTTTTAGCCTCGTTTTGCATAACAAGCCGTGACACGCTCTGCATTGAGATTCAAATGAGTAAGTGGCGGCTTAAGATGGACTTAGCTGCACTTCACTGGGACTATTTATCCGCTTGTATAAAGGACGTGTCATTCCCAACACTTCCAGTTTGACTGGTTTAGGACAACACAGCGTTCTGTGTGCAGCACATCAGACGGTGAGGGGTTTCTAACTGTTGGGAGCTTTATGAAACTTTATTGATCTCTGCCAGAAAATTAGGCCATCGCCACAGCCGAAGGGATTGAGCAGATAAACAGGGGACAATCGACACACGCAAACAGAATAGAGACAAAGAACTCAAACCTGTGCCAAACACCTATTTTATATATATACACAGTGTTTCTCAGGAAATTGTCTCTTTCAAGATGGGACTGGAGGAGAAATGCATTGTGGCGAACATGAAGGCTGAATAAAACCAACATACAACAATGTGACAGCAGTACAGCGGGGACCAGAATGTATATGGGAGGCACAGTAGAGATGACAGTAGGAGGATGGATGAGAGGGAATTTAGAGAAACAGAGATGAAAAAAATGAGTGGCATTTCTTCTCCAAACATGAGCTCTGCCGGTTTCTCTGTGGTTGAAGTCCAGCTGGGACTCCCTGCATCACAACACTGCTGTACTGTCTTTCAATCCACTTGGTCAAAAATATCTTTCTTGTGTGGAATATCTTGCACGTCCCTCCACATGAATGATGATTGATGCCTCTGTGCATTTGGCAGGCACTGCTTCCGCTAGCCCCTATGATGCTATAGGCTGATCCTATAGCCCCCTCTGGAAGGCTTTGATCCAAATTATTACAAATTGATTGATTACAAACTGGCAGATGAAGGCAATATTTTTTTATCATAAAGACCCCCTCTGGTTGAAATCAAGTGTTTGACCTTGTTGACATGTCCATATGGTCTTTTTTAAAATGCCGGAAGGCAAATCATAAGTGAAAAAAAGCAATCAATGCCTTTTTTAAGCAGTTCCACCTTGAAACTGCAGTGAACCGATGACAGTCTCAAAAACACGGATTCAGACTTCTGTGGTTTCATATGTAAAAAACCTAAAGAACCAATCCTGTGAACTTGCAAGCTGTGGCTTTCTGTATCATGAGTCTTCTTCTAAATCTGGTTTGAACAATTATGGATGAATTTCTCCAATATTACAACTTCCCATTGTGTAGCATCACTTACAGCAGAGTTGCAGGTGAGCTAGTGTGCTTGAGCTGCAGTCAGCGATGAAGGGTGGTCGTAGAGAGAAATCGAGACTTCATAGATCGGAACCATTCAAGAGGAAGCAACAATGCTGAGTTATATTGTATCCATTTGAAGGCGGGAAGAAATTGTTTTCATTGATTAAAATATCAATATATTGATATACACCAATCAGCCACAACATTATGACCACTGACAGGTGAAGTAAATAACATTTATCATATTGGTACTATGTGGTGTTCTGCTGGAAATGGAAATCCCAAATGTCACTGGCCTACCCCCGCAGGAAAATGCACCCCACCACATGGCAAAAACATCAAACAATCAAGAACATCTGGAGGAACATGACAATGGCCCAAGATGTTGATTTGACCTCCAAACTTCCTAGACCCCATTCTGATCAAGCATCAACAGGATGCAGTGGAACAAGTTGGATTGACAGAGGCCCCACTGCACAACCCAGAGTAGCCTAAGGATCCACTGCCAACGTCCTGGTGCCAGACCCCATAGGACACCCTGAGAGGTCCTCTTGTCCATGCCCAATGGTTCAGAGCATTTTTGACCACATGAGGGGGACCAACACAATATTAGGCAGGTGGTCATAATGTTATGCCTGATCTGTGTATATAAAAATATTTAATGTTGATATATGGAGATGAATTTTGAGGGTTACGATCAACTATCAGAGAGGGACTTTAAGGGAAAACTTTAGTTACAATTTGGATTTCACTTTGATAGCTCTCACCCTCAAAAATAGGTCCAAAAGGGCAACAAATGCAAAGTGTCAGACAAAACAAACCCCCATGATAACCAAAGAAAACTCTCTTCAAGTATGACCTACTCTACCAGTCATAGTTGTGTAAAAACTGTTTTTCTGTGCAATAAGGGCAGCAACATTTGGTTGGTTTGGCCTCCAATTAAAGTTGAAGCTAGGCTGACTAAACACATGATTTCCAAAATGACAGAAAAGACTTTGATGAGTACAATAACTGATAGAAATAATGCAATGTTTAGAGGTCTAAAGATTAAAAAACAAGTTGTATCAAGCCATCATTTTTATGTAAGATTCTATAATAAACTGTTAAAATGCAGTAATTTAGATTGCACTGCTGAAGGTTAAACTGCAGCTGAGGCCTTTGAGAAACTGTGTGGGCTGTTGGAACTGTTTTCAGTCAGACTTATTCTCACCAGCTGCTATACAAGACATACAAAAATATCAGTTTTGTTTTTTTTAAATGCAGCATCTTTACCGATGTAGGCTTTTTATAATGTAATTCCTCTAGCTTCTCTAGTTCAGTTTGTTTTTTCAGGTAAGACACCATACTGCGTTTCTTTACTTCGCTATTCATTGACCCGTCTCCTTGGGTGTGGATTGCATTCATAAGACAGATTCCAACACTGGTTTGTAAAGTATCTCACTCACTCCTCTAGCCCAAAGCTGTAGTGGAGTTCATTGCGAGTGAAAATTTAATTTCACCAATGACAGCAAATTACCCCAAAACACAAGGGGTTCTGGGTAGAAGCAGAGGGATAAAATAAGTCATGGATGAAAAGCTGAGCAGAACAAAATGAAGCTCATTTTCAGATGTTTCTTCATGCGTTCTTAACCAGTTAGACAGTCCAGAAAAACTGACACACTGCAGAACTTGCCTGGAGACCTGTGTCAAAATCACCTCAGCAAATGAAAAATACATCCATCCCTGTGTGAAAATGACTTCTCAGCATTCAAGGTTTTCAGCCCTTTTCCGTTGTCTTCCACTCCTCTTCCTCGCTCCAGGCCGGCTGCCGAACGTTCCCCTGCATTTTTGTATGCATGCATGCATGTGTTCAGTGAGTTCTGGCCCGAACTCAGCGGCTCGCATCAGGGATCAGTACATTGTTCAGGCTGCAAGCCGCACATTTCCTGAGCTTGAGGAGGCAGAGTGGAAGGATGCGAAAGAGCGCTGCACTTCACAGAGGCTAAACTGAACTGTGGTTCAGCCAGACAGGGCAAGTAGCTGCGACCTCTCCTGGGTGCAGAATACTGTCAAGAGAGAAAGTATCACTAAGCAGGATAATAACCTGCTTCAAGAATCCAAAATTTCAATTTGATTGTTAGTAACACCCCTGACTCACAACTACAGCGCTATTCTTCAGGCAACCCTGTCTTTAGAAATTTTTGTTTGGACACAAATCATTGTAATTGCTTTCAGGATTATGTCTAATAGCGAATGGTGCGTCACATTTATGAATTTCTTCAGAGTTGGCAGGAGGTGGTCGGGGTGGATGGTGGGCGTGCCAAGAGCTTGACTCTCATGGTTCACATTCAGGCTCCTGTCTGTGGTTTCGGCATCAAGAGCACTCTGGTTAAAACAGATGAAAGTAGTGGTTTTGATTAAATGTAACTTAACACAGCATCTTGGTCACTCTGGACTTTGTCTGTATTAAACCAGATCACAACCTAACCTTAATTCTAAGCGTGAACTCTAAAAGGTTTAATAATGTTGTTGTCAGTACATGTGGAAAAAAAAGGCTATCATTCAGAATCAGTGTGTTTGTGACTAGTCAAATATGTAAATTAACGTTTATCATTTTGTCAATAGAATCTAGTCACAATTGCATTTCCTTCACATTTGCTGTTGCAGTGGAAATGTACGGTCTACAAGACAGGGTGCATCCTCTGGGGAGCAGAACTGTGATAAGTCAATCACAGCCATTAGTTCATAGATTTGTTTTCAACCAAACTTTTCCAACACCTGTTTTTTAAACGCCTTTATTAAGATGCCTTCATTAGGCTGTCTGTTAAGATAAAATCCCCCCACAACAATTACAGCGTTCTCATCTTTGAAGCCTCGTAAAAGTGAAACATAAAATGCTTTCATGAAAACACGCAGTATTCCTCATGTCGGTGTCCAATCTGTTTATCAGTCCCATGCATGCTCAGTCTCCTGTCAGCCTCTTGAAGCAGTCGGGAGTTATTTTCTCTACCAGTCAGTATTTTTCAGATCTTATTGAGCTCCTTATCGGGACATTCTGTGACAGTCTTGGCTGCTTGACAGATGATTTGTTCCCTGTTCTTTGTCTGCGGTAAAGATGTTGGGAGACCTTTCTGACTTGTTTTCACTCATCGGGACAGCAGTGTCGTCGGAAAAACTTGAAGCAACCCAATAATGCAACACTCTCTCAATATAACAGGCATATTTTGTAATGTAGGGACCAGTATAAGCTCCTACCCTCAACAAACAACGTCTTATAGAACTGTCTTTGTGTGTAACTCAGTATCACTGATGCTGTTGAACAAGAGGAAGTGTAACTGTGCTTGGACTACATATTATATCTTATCACAGCATTAAATTAAATGTCATTATTCTGGTGTCAGTGACCTTTCATTAGCCCGGAGATACAAAGAAGACATTTTGTCCAGCTGACAGCTCCACCTCCTCCTTCCTTCCTCCTCCTGGATGTTTCCACAACGGAGACGTCGAGTTTTTATAGTTTTTGCCCGAGCTGACACATGTGCTGACCGCTGGCGCTGCATCTGAATGTGTTGATGTTTATCATGATAATGGGACAGATTTCATTTCACTTTCATACACGGCCCACAGCGCAGCATATGTAAAACAACAGACAGGAATAGATGTGATTATTCTGGATTTTATGGGCTGACTGAAGACTGAAGAGTGCAGACCAGCGACACAGAAAAAGACTGAGGAACGCCGAGCTGGAAGTTATTTTTTTCTTCATTATCACCTCATCCTTCTTTTTCTAACTTTTTTTTTGTTATTGTTTTTGCTTGTTTTTTTTCACTGCATGTATTAGCCTGGCATAGCGTAGTTATTTTCAGATGAAGTTGGCCTTCTCAGAAATGGCATTCATTTGCATAAGAGTTGATGGACAAAAAAAGACTTCTGTATAAGAGTTGTGTTAAAATTTTCTTTTGTTTAAGGGCTATAAAAAAACATGGCAATGAGAGATCTTTAGTATTAGCATTGTTTAAAAAATATACTAATAGTAAGTTAAGTTAATTTTACTATAATTTAATTTATACTTTTGGAACTACAGCTCCCATTATGTTTTGATGAATATAAACACAAAGAATTATTTTGTTGTGGATTCAGTGGTGATGATTTTTGATCACATACAAGCATATTTAAACAGTCACTGAAGTAAACCAAACCAAGTTCTTGAGTTTTATGGAGCACATTGTTTTGGACTTGTGGGTGTTTATCTGCAACGAAAATTAAGAAATAATGGCAGTGAGAAGGTGGATTTATGGTTCCACATTGGTGTCAGTTTGTGTAGCTCTCTGCATACACAGAGTGAAGGATTATGGGAATTCAACCAGTGCAGAGGCAACAGAGATGCGCCACAATTATGTCTAAGTAAAATGCTGATTGGTTAAAGGCTACCTCAAACCAGGAAGTCTAAAAGCTGGCCTGTAATTGCCGTTATCTGACGTGAATTCATTGTTTTTATCACTTGGTTTCATTCCATTTACTTCAGTATGACTACTGTCTTTTTTGCGGCAGGGGCAAAAGAAAAAAACTGCAAACATGAACAACACAGCAGATTCTAAAATATGTGTATCATGTATGTGTTGAGATCTGACAGAGTTATCCCTCAAAGAAGAAAACTACAACTAATCTAAAGTTCTTTTATTGATTAACCCCTTCATCCTCCTTCCCTCTTACCCACACACCTCCTTTTTCTTCTCCTTCTTTTTTATTTTGAGTCTCCATTTCTTCCCTCCTCTGCCTTATTTACCTTCTTATTTTGTCTTTGCCTTTACTACCTTGTTTCTCCTTCTCCTCTCCTCCTCCTTTTATTATAATCTCATCCTCTTCAAATCTGATCCCCTCCTTGTTCTCTTCCTTATGTCCTCTCTCCTTCTTCTTCCTCCCTGTCCTGCTCTCAGTATGTTGACAGACCTTCACAGATGATATAAAAAGACAGAAACAGAGGTAGATGCTGTTGTGTTTTCACCTCCTCCTCCTCCTCCTCCTCCTCCTCGTCCTCCTCCTCCTGTGTCACCTCCTCATCCGTCTCTCTTCTTCTTTGGTCTCCCTGAAGTGAAGTTTCCTCTCTTGTTCAGCCTGTTGTCTCCTTCGCCGCCTGTGAAACGACACAGAAGCCAAAACAACAGCGAGCGCCGGAGCGCCTTCAAACCGAACAAATCCCTCCTCAGAACCAGGCAACATGAAAAAAAACGACATAAAGAAACAGAGTCGACTCGTAGATGCAGACAAACATATGTGTGTATTTTTGACTGGGCGAACGGGAGCTCCCGCTGCGTGCGGCCGTGTGATCTCGTGAAAGTTTACTTGTTTTATTTTGGAGGAACCTGTCTCTCCTTGGCTCTTGTCTTCTCTTGCAGCAAGGTGGAGATGAAACGCAAGAAAAACACGACAGATGTTGTAGAGAAATGTCACCTCGTCCCCTTTGGCTGAGAGCTGCTCGGCTTTCACGCCGCCGTCTGAACAAGTGCAGCTAGCTTAGCTAACAAGCTTTGTGACTACAAAGCTGGGACAACAATAGCAGCCAGTCGCAGCAAGGAAACAGCAACTAAAATACACAAAACTGTTGTTTGTAGAGTTTGTAAAGCGGCACTGAAATAAATAAACGTAAAAAGAAAACATTAATACGCCCAATTTAGGCTCAAAATGACAATTTCAAATCGGATGTTAGCGCCGACAAACTTGAGAAAGCTACGTCTTCAACAAAAAATAAAGCATAGAAACTAGCAGGAATCAAAGGTATATTTGTTAATAGCATCCACAAAATAGTATTTGATTTCCTCAAATTAATAATGTGCAGGAGTTGGTGGAGACCAAAAATGGAGCTAAATGAGAGTGGTAAATGGTCTGCCTTTCTACCTTAGGGGTAATCAAAGTACTTTACAATGTGTTTCGCATTCACACACATTCACACACCAATGGCGACAGAGCTGCCATGCAAGGTGCCTGTCTGCCATTGGGAGCAACTTGGGGTAGTGTCTTGCCCAAGGGCACTTCAGTATGTGGAGAGGCTGGGGATCGAACCGCCAACCTTGCGATAAGTGGACAACACGCTCTACCACCTTAGTGGGCGCTCATTGGCTTTGCAATTTCTTAATCATGGTATTCAACATTATGTTGCCCTGTATCTGCAAAACAACAGGGCATAGCAACTGTTAAATGTCATGGCCCAGAGTCTCTGAGTACTCTAAATGCGTTTTAGCAGCTTTAAATTAATAATGTAGCATTAAGGTCGCAGTCTGAACTGAAACAACAGGTTGTTTTAGCTGTTCTGTGTTTAGTAATGACTGATTCAGTACAGTGCTCTAAGAGATGAAGACATTGTATTGGATTTTTTGATCTGCTTCAGTGTTCAGTGTTTTCATTAGTTTCAACAATAGCAGATTCAATTTCAGACACTTTTTTTCCGAAGCAACTTACATCGAGTTCATTTCATCTCCATAGGAACAAGAGCTAAAGATTTCACACATCACTGAAGGCATGTAAACATCTCAGCTGACTTATGTGAGCCAAAGTCAGGTTGAAATCCAAATAAGGAAACTCAGAGAGTCACAATTATCACAATGTAGCGTGGATGCAATGTGGTGTTTCAGTCTGTGCAAGTAGCGGCTATTTAACACAAATTATGAGTCAAGATAAAAGATTAAATGTGATGAGAAATGTGCTTATTTTTGCAGCAGCAAAGTCGATCCTGTAATTACTAGCACAAATAACTTATTTTACACTAAATAAATGGTCTTTCTCTCGTCTTCTTCCCTCCTGCAGGTGATGAGTGGTACTTGTGCAGGTTGACTCTGAGCATGCCCAGTCAGGCTGACCTACAGTGGGCGATGTTTCCTTCACCTTACCTGGGAGCCATCGGACCTGATGCTACACCTGGCTCCGTAGTGTACCGGCTGTTGGCACGGCAACGAGACGGGTCGCTGGGACAAGCCCACTTCGTCCTACTAGATGGTGAGTGTTTAATTTTGGTTTATTTTGATTGTCATATTTTAAATTTTCTGTTTTTATTATGCATACGGTTTTTACAAATGTAATTATCTAGTATATACTGATATAACCATATAGTCAAAAGTATATTGTTACCTCTGTCAATGTTTATTCCCCTGATTTGGACCATGAGTTCCGATTCAGGTGTTTGAATAATGCTCAACCATTGCATATGAGTATCCTGTTCTGTCCACATACTTTTGGCCATTAAGTATATAAAGCTTACCTAACACACAGTGCTCAAAGTTCTCGGAATACAACCGTGAAGATGTTATAAAGAACCTTTAGTCATGTAAAATAAAGTTCAAAATGCATGAAAAGGTCTTTTAAATTCACCTCACTCTTCCATTATTTGCACGATGTGTGTTTTTTTTACCTACCGCAGTCAAGCCTCCCTCTTTTTCCAGTCAATTTTGCCTAAAACTTGTCATGTGTTTGCTCCGGCTCTTATCTCCCGCCTGTATCTGTAATTAGGTCCGCTGCTGCTCTGCCAGGCACTTTGTGACAAACCTGTTTTGCTCAAAGGAGCGATTTATAAATAAAATTTGACTTGTTGAATTTCAATTACTGTCAAGTGGGAGAGGGAGAGAAAAACGCACATAAACAGCATGGAGCTGCGCTGTTAATCGCTCCCTGGGGCAAAGAAAGCTCCTAGATTCGGGAATAATAGGAAAGTCTCTGGAGAGGCAGCGAGTGGGAGAGTTGTAGGGTGGGCGGACGGGCGCCGGTGGCTGTGGATTTTTTATTTTTTTTTATTGGAGAAAAGGAGAAGGAAGGAGGAGGAAGGAGTAGAGGAGATATTTTGAGAGCTAATTTCTAATGCTTTCATATTAAAAGCGCCTGACTTCCCTTTGGCGTTATGTGACTACATGTGTACCGACGAATAATCCAATAATTTATATTAAAAATGGTTTTCAACCTCATGCCAATATGAAAATATATTCGCACAGTGTGTGTGAAGCCAATTAGTGGCATTAATGTGATTTTACTCAGTTTGAGTAAATTTACAGTTTGTGTTTGAGCAGCTGGACAGTGGAGAAAAAATGCCTCTTTGAAAAAGTTTGTACTTTTTTGTATGAATGTACCAGGTTGTTTTTTATAAAAGCTTCTGTGTTGTTCTTTATTATACTGGTTAACACTCACCATTAAAGGACAAGCAAATATCTTTTTATTTTGGCAAATTGATGGCATCGGATTAAAGGAAAATGGTTGTTTTTAAAGTCTTTGGTGCTGTTAAAGCAAGAACACGCATTAGCACTGTGGACTCTATAGTAAATATATGACGACTGATGGTACAGAGTGGACTGAATAAAGTCCAACTAGACAAAATACGATAGCATGTCACATGTGAAGAAAAGTATTATCTTACATCTTCTGATCCAGTCACTGTCACACAGCATCAGTTGTTGTCTGTCAGCCAAAGAACACAGCTAAGTCCACTCAGCTCCAGTTCCCTCTGCAGGCTCTGCAGTCTTACATAGCTTTCCATCACCCAAACTCTGAGCTTTTTTTTTCTCCAGTTTTGGTCTTTTTTTTCGTGCATGTTTGTTTTTGTGCAAGAGCATGCAACAGTTGCTGTTCTTGCAGGATTTGCTGGGGCGTTTACCTCCAGAACTCCATTGGTTATTGAATAAAGGTTCTAATGTATTTAGAGCTTATGTTGTAAGGTTTGTGCTCCTTCCTGACAATTCTTGTAGGTTTCAGCTAGTTTTCAAGCTTGTCCCATGTTTTAGCTCCTGTTGCTTCACCTCTCCAGCTATTGATGGAGCATGTGTAGGCTATAATGATAATGAACTAAAAACATATTTTGTCAACTGAAACCACCATGTCTAGGAGATTTTACCTGCTGCCACTAGGTTGCTGACACTAACTCTATAAGCTGGTTGAAAGCTCAGTCTTCAGCTGAATTTGTATTGTGTTCTGACTTTTTGAAAGGCACTTAAATGTGAGAATTACCTATCCTTTAGTTGAAGTTTCTTGGAACTAATATTCAGGATGTTGCTGCAGATTTTGAACATACACAGTGGTAACAAATTGACAAATTACAGTGTTAACAAGAGGATTCACAAAATCACTACACTGTTGTTCTGCAAGAAATAGTGCCAATATCTCCCCCTATAATCAAAAATGACATTTTTTTAAGGTTGTCTGTGTTTGAACAGGATCACCATGAGCATTTTCAATTATCCTGGTCATAGCTGGAATGCATCTTTTTCATCAATGAGATTTAAAGGTCTGATAGGTCTACTTTTGGACTGAGCCAGGCTAGCTGCTTCCCACAGTTTCCAGTCTTTATGCTAAGCTAAGCTAACCATGTCAGAAATGAGAAAGATACCCAAATTCTTGTCTTATTCTCAGAAAGAATGAGGATGAGAACATTTATCTTTAAATTCAATTTTAATTTCCAGGTTAATAATAATAATTTCATGTAATAATTTGTGGGAGCTGTAGTCATGAAATATCACCTGCAGAAGCAAACAACAACTCTCTTGGTGAGACTCAGACAAAATCATGTCAGAACAATCTCTCCACAAATAGACGGAGCAGGAGGAGATGATTGACAGGTTGGATGCAGCTGCTGGTTCAAAACCCTCTGGTCAACAGCTGGGGACTCGTCTCTCCCTTCATTCTTCTTTTGCAGTCTTCTGTCATCCATCCTTCTTTACTCTGCCACACCTTCTCTCTCTCCTGCTACAACTCTCTCATCACTTGCTTTCCTTTCCTTTTCTTCCAGCTCTCCATCCCTTCCCTCTTATTCTTTTCTCCACTCATCTCTTCCTCCCTCTTTCTTGCATTTCTGTCATCTCACTTCTTAGTTGCTCTCTCTTCTCTTTATCCCTCAACAACTTCTTCTTCTTCTCAATCTCTCCATCTTCCCGTCGCCGCTTTTTCTCCTGCTTTCCCTCCGGCTCTTTCTCCCCATCTTTCTACTGCTCTCTTTCCTCTTTCACTCGCTTCACCCAGGGGGGACATGGGTGAAAACGAACCCGCTCTCTTCTTCTGAGTCTTCAGAGAGTGTTAACCAGCTCACAAACACACACACACACACACACACACACACACACACACACACACACACACACACACACACACAGCCTCCCTCAGCTTCATCTCAAGGTTTTTTACTGTGTGTTCTTCTGTGCGTGTTCAGTTTTTTTGCTTTTATGCTTTAAAAATCAGCTCAAGGACTCATGACTCAGCCAAGAGCTGGCAAACACTTATTCGTCCCAACCTTGGATTTTTTTTTTCTTTAATGACCTGACATTCAGATGTGACTCTGTTGCAGAAACTGGTGAAAAAAAAGGAAAACATATGTTGATCAC
>OMNN01025822.1:0-22892 GCA_900302755.1 Chromis chromis
GACACCCAAATAAACATTGTCCCAGAACAAGCACACTCCCTCATGCAAATGGAAATCCCAAATGTCACTGGCCTACCCCCACATGGCAAAAACATCAAACAATCAGGAACATCTTGAGGAACACGACAATGGCCCAAGATGTTGATTTGACCTCCAAACTTCCTAGACCCCATTCTGATCAAGCATCAACCGGATGCAGTGGAACAAGTCTGATTGACAGAGGCCCCACTGCACAAGCCAGAGTACCCAAAGGATCCACTGCCAACGTCCTGGTGCCAGACCCCATAGAACACCCTGAGAGGACCTCTTGTCCATGCCCAATGGTTCAGAGCATTTTTGATGACATAAGGGGGACCAACACAATATTAGGCAGGTGGTCATAATGTTATGCCTGATCGGTGTATAGTGTCCTTAAGTTCTCAGGCAGATCCAGCAGATCTAAATTTTGAACACGAAGCTTCAAAACAGTAGCTACGTCCATCTTATATGTACAGTCTATGCATTCACATGTGTTTTGCACATCATACGATAATAAACATACCAAGTCTTTAGTGTGAAAAAACAGAAGTACAACACAAATCTCCTCCATCCGACAGAAAGCTGTATCACCCCAACAACGCCGCTCTCGGTATGGCTGCCATGCGAGCAGGAGTGACTCACTGGCAGGCCGGGCAGATAGAGGTCGGACACGGCATGATCTGCAAGGCCTACGCCATTCTCATGATCACCCACGGTCCAACACATCCCATCACCAAGGACTTGGAGGTAAACACCTTACAATCACACAATCTGCAACTTGGATATCATGTTCAGATAAGTTCAGATGTATTTGTTTGGATACAGTTCAAAATATTAGTTCTATTTTCATAGATAATTTTAAAGTGGCTATATTTGATCACAAAATTTATATAATCATTAAAAATAATGTGACAACATCAGTATTTGCAGCTTCCTTCAGCTTTATGGACCTTTATAGTGAGCTTACCGTTTTACTATTTCACGGCTACAAAAACCTAATAAATTCTACCAGTCCACCGAACATCAGCAGATAGAGTTAACAACCAGCTGGTAACCATAGTGGAGCATTTAGCAGCTATAAAGCAAAAATTCCCTGCAAGTGTTCATGGAGAGCTCTTGAATAAACCTAAAAGAGAGCAATTATTATATATATAAACAGGCAAATGATTCATAGTGTTGATCTGAACTGCTGGATGATTAAATAAGCAAGTTTGCACCATCAGTGTCAACTCATAGTTTTTTATCCACCGTCTTTGTGAATTTATATATTTACACATTTTTTGGCCACTTAACTTTAATTAACCAAGGTTTAAAATCTTACTGCATAAAAAGCTCTTCTGTGGGCCTGCTAAGATGTTTTAAAGCCTTATTTTTATCGTTTTAAAATCCCTAGTAGATCATTGATTTTGATGAAGTTACCTCATGTGGTCACAAACTTGCAGTTCTTTCTATTCATTGTTTACTGTGGCTCACTCTTCTGTGAACTTTTTAAGCACTTACGTTTCTGTCCTGACTTCTCCACAGTCGATGCGGATGCAGACAGAGATGGAGCTGAGGATGTTCAAACAGAACGAGTACGTTTACCACAGTATGAGAGAGGCGGCTCTAAAGAACAAACCGATGACCATGATGCACGAGCCAAAGAGCGTGGAAGAGGGAATCAAGAACCTCTTCCACCGGAGGAAGTAATCATGGGACCGCAGTCAGGAGAACCATCCTACTGTTTACTGCCAACAGCTCTCTGGGTGTTTGTGTGAGTCTACACATTTAGTCACGTTTTCTGTGTCACTCACATTTTGTAGTTACTCTTTTCATTAAAAAGTTACCTCGTGAAACCTGTGTACTTTGTTTTTAAGATGCCAAACTACAGAAATTCATTGTAAAGTGAAAGAAAAATAAGAAGCGTTAACTCTGTGCTATTGCTGCTTGTTGTACACTCTGGTGTTGGATAGAGAAGATTTAGGCAGGTACAGTGTAATTAACCCAAAATAAATCATTTTGGAGCTTACTGTGAGACTGGAGTAGTATGGTTCACATTTTGTACCAGAATAGGCAATATATTAAAAATGTGTCATACTTTAACCCAGAGTAAGGCAAAGTTGGAAATCCTGTTACCAAATCAAAACTGCTGCCAGCTTTTTAAATGATATTTGTTACGTATAATGAAATAAGATGTACAGTGATATTTCAATGAGATAATAGTTTTGTTTGAAATATTTTTCTACTTTTTAACCTTGCTTTTTTATACAACTCTAGACTCCTGATGTGAAGAATAGCATCAGTATTTTTTAAAATGCTTTTAGCCCCCTTGGAAAATATGTTTTGCTTCTTTATACTCATGTGTGAGGGAAGATATACAGCTTTGAAAATAATTATTAGACCATCATTTTCTGCCTCATTCTTTGTAGTTTTTGGCAGTGCTATTCTGCATTTTCTTCTTAAGGCTGCAATGCATGGCTGTGTTGTCGATTCCAAGCCAGTTAGTAATGACTCTACTTTGTTAATCAAAATGTCTTGCGTCATCTCGCAATTCTCTTCCGTTAAGCACTGTTGAATAATCGTTTGGATTATCCGTTTACATATGGAGCTCATGCACAAAATAACTGAATTAAAAAGATGTCAGCCATCTAGTGTAAATTTTGAATATTTAACAGTTTTTAAACATTTATTGGATTTAATTAAGACTTTTTCCAGGTCTTTTGGAAGATGCGGGAATTATCTAACCACTGTGATAAAATCACATTTTTTAATGTTAAAGGCCTGTTGTGTAGACTTTGTCTAATATTCATTTCCACAGCTGGAATTTCCCAAAGACAGAAGTGTCATTGAGGATAATTTCACAGAATGTAAAACAAAATACAAGGTAGAAATTAAATGGCAGAGGCAAAAAAAAAAAAAAAAAAAAAAAATCATATATTTGACTCATCCTTATTTTTCATAAAGTTGAAAATTTTAGGTATTTGATATGTTAGGTGAGAAGCCCAGACAGTAAAAGACACCCCCAAAAATTAACCAAAGCAGGAAAACATGTTCTTAATGCAAAAAGTAACCAAATCCATTTGTGTGATTTGCATGTAGTCTTGTCCCCAATTCCCAACAGCCTTTTTTTTTGGTAAAGCTGTAAATAAGTGCAGTATAAAAGCGCCATTAGACCTCCAGTTTCAGGATCAACCTTTTGATAAACTAGTGTCAACTTGGAATCTTCAGTTTGTTGCCAGCTGCTGAGTTAATGTTCACATCAGCAGATTTCAGAGGGGAAACTCCCCCTCACAGCATTCACACATTAGCACTTGCATCAAACTTGTGTTCACGCCAGACAAAGTCTAAAAATAACTGTTCATAGCAATTTGTTACCACGTGAAATCAAGTGCAACTGGGAAATCTGTGGCTCATTTGCAGCAACTCTGCCAACATGATTAGTTCTTCTCAGCAGCTTTAAGATAAGTCAGACTTTAATATTGTCCTGCTTGTGATTAAAGGACTTGATTGCAACAAGTTGGAGAAGCAGCAAGTAACACTACCAGCAATGCTCACTGCATATTTAACTTTAGGACAAGTTTTAGAATTAGGAAAATAAAATAAATAAAGTAAGCCAGGTGCAGATTAGTGAGCAAGACAGCTTTTGCAAGTCAACACAAGTTGACAGAAACCTTAAAACAGCAGTTGATCATCAGCATTTCCAGTGATATTGGTTTTCCAATGTATGTTACCTGCCAGTTGGCATTTTTTTGGTAAAAATAAGAAAACCAAAAGACAGTTGCTGTTTTTTTTCCAAAATTTTATTATCCCAAGTGCAGACCTTTACATACGTTTGCTTATCCTCTTGTACACAATGCTACCAAGAGTCATTGTCTGTAGGGAGAAGAAGAAGAAAAGAAAAAAAACAAACAAACAAAATTAAAAAGCCATTAAGCTTCTATACGGACATCAAGTAAAGGGTTTTGAATACTCACGTTGATAATTGTGTTCGCATCCACCAGTTCAGTGACGGAATCAATTCCCTTCAGGGAGACCTTCAGCTTGTTGCCTTCCCGCCGAACCACCGTCTTTAAAAAAAAAAAAAAAAAAAAAAAAGCAGCACAGCACAGGCTCAAGTTAAAGACAGTGATGACAACTTATTGAAACTCAAATGTGCAAAAGGCTTCTGAAACCAGGTGCCATTGTTTTTCTGCATGGAGTTTAGTTAACCTCTCATGCAGAGGCAGGTTAGCACCCTGCCTCACCTTCATTTTCTCCCCAGTGATCGTCTCCAGCTCGGCCTCCTGTCCGATGGTGAAGTTGTTGACGAGGGTTTTGGTTCCAGTTGTGACCGTCACTTTGAAGTTGTCGCCGCTCTCCTCGATCTCAGAGACGCTCTTGATGTCTTTGCCTTTCTGGATGAGGTCATCAGGGAGACCTATGACAGAAAGCAGGAGTTAAAAAAATAAACAAAACATGTTCAGTAAATCAGCTTTAACATCAAGTTGTGAGCCATTTGTGCAGTGTAACAGTGCAGCCTTGTAAAACTTTATGAGCAAAAACACAAGCAACTGAAGCACAACTCTTACCGATAGCCTTCATGAAAGGCTCAAAGTTCTCCTGGGACTCAAGCTGGTACTTTCCAGAGAAAGACATGGTGGCGGGCAGTGAAGGTAAAGTTAAAAGTGCTTTTCTGCCTCTTTTATACTCTCAAACTGCAGGGGCTCAATCATTAACCACAGGTGACTCCAATTAAGGCAGCTTCAGCCCAGCTCATCCAGCAGAGCTCACACTGGATCGACCACTAGCAGATAAGAGATAAAACCCAGTGACGAGACTAAAGTTTGCAACCCTCGCTGCAGAGGGGGAAAATGGGAAAAGAGAGACAGTGTTTCGATGATTTTGATGCACGAATATGTGTGTAAGGATCTTAAAGGTCATGCACACATACATATGATGACACTGCATGTGTTGTACAGCAGCAGCTGCTGACAGGGCATAATGTTTCTGTCATGTTCATGCTTTCTCTCTTCCTTCATTCTCCTTCCTTCCCTCAAACATCAACATTAATTTCTGTTCCTTCTTTTCATTCTTTTTCTGTCTTTTTTCACCTCTTCCCCTCTGTTTTTTTTGTTCTACATGACTTTTCCTGTGCCCTTTTTGTTGTAATAAGGCTGTACATGAAGTTCTTAGATTATTTTTTTTCTCTGAGAGTTATCTCTGAAATCTAGTTTTTATCATTTCTCCTTTTTTGGTGTAAAGAAAAGAAAATGCAAAGAAAATGTAAGCTCTAAAAAATGACACATTGCACTTCAGTTTAACAGTGATCAAGTCCTAAAAGCATATTTAAAGTGCATATTTTGCCAAAATATTGATGCTCATTTTGAATCTCTGTAAATTACATAATTTTCTATTTCACTGGTGGGTTTAGCACTGATATTTGTGCCATTTTTTCTGGCATTTTATGTTGCATAAAATCCCTCTGGAGTTTGTTGTCACTTCACCACAGCATGAACTATAGTCTATATTTGATTAAAAAGGTACTTTAGTCAGGTGATGTCACTTTTCAAGATAAGCTCCCTGAAAAAAAGACAGTTGTCACAGGACAGGTCAGGATTTGGCACAATAATTCCATCCAGTGCAATGTTTGTCTTAGTTGTTTTTGAGTTTAATCTTGTGTGTGAATTCTTCAATCTGCTGTGTTTATGATTCATATGTGTGGCGTTCACCTCTAGAACAGAACAAAAGCTCACATAATTTAACCATGAAGTTACAAAAAGTGGTTCAAAGGTGACTGACATTCAAGATAATGGTCCAAACTGTTGCAACAGTGACACAGTGTCACTGCAGTTGCCAAGAAAACACGCAAAGCATCAGGTGAGGATCCTTTGATTTTTGCACAGAGGTCTGTTATAGGATTATGCAAAGCTGAACGCCTGAAAGATAAAGATGACTGTCGGCTGTGCGTTTGGTGATAGTGGAATATAACTGAACACGACGACCTGATAAGGCTTTATGCTGACTTGTTCTTAACTGTGCAGAGAAAAGGATTTTGAAGCTTTGGAATTATTTTTTACACACAAGATTCAATAATGCAGCTCTGAAATCAACAATTTATACTCTCTCAAAACTTTATTTCAGCATGCACATATCTGGATGACCACTGTCAGTATTCATCCCAGTTTTCATACATAAAAATATATCGACAAAGGCACTCTACAGATGCACTCCGCAAGGGAAAAGAGCAAAATCAGAATGATGATGACAAACATGGAAATACAACTAAATGAACTACGAGTCCTATTTAGTCCCTGCAGCTGTAGACTTTTCCCAGTGAGACGCCAGCGTCGGGAGCAGCTCATTGGTGGATTCGGTGAGGAGAAGTGTGGCCAGCCAGATGCAGGAACCTGAGGATGATGTCACCAGGGTCGCCGCCTTCAAACTGGCTGCTTTGGTCTTCTCCTTCCTCCTCGATGAGGCAGGATTGGTCTGTGGTGCAGCTTTCTGTGGCAGCGATTTCACAACAGAAGAAAAAAAAGGACGAGGGGGGAGTTATTACTAAGTTTATGATCATCGGTTATTGCAGCTTGACACTTAAAGTTATGCTGTTATCAGGATTTGTGACCTGGGACCATGAACCAGAGGGCAAATGTAGGAGTACACCATGACTGAAGTAGTACAGCTCATGTGAACTCATGTTGCACGTTTAATTGCACTCATACATTTAAGATATGTACAGCTCTAAGAGGAATCAAGGCTCTAATTCTGGCAGTATTAATAAAACAGTTCTAAAACTTATTCAAAACCAACAGAAGCAGTGATCTGTCCTATTTAGCTAAATCAAACCTTGTAATAGAAAAGAAAGATACTAGAACACATGTAGTTTGCAGTACAGTATTCTGACAAAGTGCTACTCTTAAGTAAATCATGGAAACAGTTGTTCCACCACTGCTACTATGTACTTGAACATTTCCTGACCTGCATCACAGCAGAGTCCTGAAGCAGCGCAGCGTCCTCCCTCAGATCCACAGGGTCGTCCTCCTGCCTGGCAGGGAGTCAGCAGGTAGTTCTCCTCCACACAGTGAGCTGTTTCTGGGGAGCCCAGCAGGCAGCCGAGACCCTCCCCACAGCAGATACCGGGGCCGAAGCAGCGGCCCCTGTCTCCGGGGCCACAGGACATGCACTGGAGGAGGAAAGAAGTGATTTTTTTCATCACAATTGTAAGACTTTGGTGATCATTTTTATCATGAGCTAAAGCTTTCTGACGTGAATTTGTGAAATTCTATACCCATTTATTTCCTCAAATCTTTCGTGTGCAATTGCTGTGGTGCAAATTGATTTGTCCTGGATGAGGGATTCCTCATCTAAGTTTCTTCTGTGTCAGTTTTTCGTCATCTAACTCAAGGGTCAAATGATAGAGGATGTCAACTGTGTAGCCCTTAAGGGCAAATTGGTGAGGCGTGACTTAAAATTCTCCAACAAACATTTGCCATTTTAACCAGAATTTGTAGCTTCACAAATGAAACTTAATGTTTGATAAAAAGCAGCTCACCTTCCGCAGTGGTGCATCTATGATGGACCTCTTCCCACCAATAGGACAGTTGGAGATGTAACATGCTGAACATACAGACAGGAGGAAAAGAAAGCACACGGACACAGCAGCTCCGGTCATTTCTGCAAAGTGAAAGAACGACAGAAAACAGATTTAGTACGGCCCAAACACAAAATCTAATCCAGACAAATGTTCAGAGAGCAAATGCTACTCACTTGTGACTTCAAGTTCTGGTTTCAGATGCTCCCAGGTGATTGCTGAGTTCTGTTTCGCTTCTAGTGCCGCCAGCATGTCTTATATACTCCCAAAGCGTCTTTTGACAGTGACGCAGGAACCCAAAAGCCACTTAGAAATCTTTAATGAGCCTGTCTTAGTTGCGGTCACCTCCGGAGATGAAGCTGACCAGTGGGCAGGCCCGGGTCAAAGGGCCAGGCAGTCGTGTGGCCTGGTTTTGCTTCTTAGTATTGAGGATGATTAGAGAAGGGCTCGTGGTGCGTGACCGTGCATGTTAGAGATGACGGGAAAGTCAGAGAGGTCAAGAAGAGCATGTGGGGATGAAATTACTCAAAGTGGACACGAGGGTGGTACAACTTCAACCTACGTTTTTTCAACTACAAAAAAAGAAGATACATTTCCAGGATTTTCCTCCACATTGAGTATCTTCTCCTGCCAGATCAGGCCTCAACTGAACAAACCAACATGGCGGCTCAGGAGGCCATGTTTTTTCGTTGATTGGATGTTTGTAAACAAACACAACGATGGCGAAAAGTGACCCACGCAGACACACACACCTACAAATCTCCCTCTCTATTAATAAAGCCCTTAATTCCTCACAGGAATTGACGCACACATTGTCCAGGTCTGAGGTTAATTGGTCTCATGAGCTAATTAGCACAGCTAATGATCGACCACAACCCATAAAAGACGGTTTCGCCATTTCAATGATATGAGCTCAATTACTGCAGCGTCCCTCCTGATTTACTAACCGCCACGTCATCTCAATTAAAAAGAGTTGATAAAATTGTCTTTGTTCGCCAACTTCTGCCATAAAAGAGAGGATGTTTAGATTTCACACCCACAGACGGATCATAAAACACAACTGCAGCCACCATATGAAGACAAATAACACAGTAAAGTGATAAGTGGACTCAGACAATGAGCCACTCTTGCCTCCTAGTGGCTGTGTTTATACATTTCATCTATTTGTGCATTCAGTTTTTCATTGCTGGTTTGTTTTCATCTGTCATGCTTTTGCAGGAGGTGGACAAAATACCAGGAATACTTATCAAGCAACATTGAGCAATCTGTTACAAGAAAGCTGCAAACAAGGCGACAAAAAATTACCATTTAGAAATACAAAACACACTAAAGTAAAAAGAAAAATACAAAAAACTGCACATCATAAATCTCACAGGGTTGATTTTCTGCTGAATTGCATTATATTATACAATGCTTTTGTTACAGCACACAGCCCCTCTATGATAAACACAATGCTCCAAACAAGTGACTTACACTTTATCTTCTGGAACCTAAATAATTTGGAATGTCTTTAACGGGAATATTTCATATGTTGTTCACAATCTCAGGATCTTTTTATCTATCATCTAAGAAAAGGTTTTATTCATTCATACATATAAAAGCTGCCATTCTTTGTGTGCATTTCTTTGAGCTGGATAAACAGACAGAGCTGCACAGTTTTAAGAGACAGATCATCTTCCATCATAGCATGTCACCTCACAGCTGTTAAACCTTCAAACTGCATTGTTTTCTGGTGAAACATCAGATCTTGCCTCCCCGCGTTCCTCCAAAAGCTGTGCAAATCCCTATTTCATAGAGAAATGGAGATGTCTATCTAGTGTTTCCTTATTTTTCTGCAGGAAGGCACTAGGCTTGTTGACTTCCTCTCCCCTCCCTTCCTTCCTTCTCTCCGAAGGTACTCATCTGAAAAATGAGAACAAAGTGATTGTTCCTGTTCTCTTTCTTAAGTCACTTCAAATGCTATCCGTGGACGGGCGGCTCATTGTCAGGAGAGTTGCAGTGTGAGCAGGAGGGAGAGAAAGCGCAGGTACAGGTACACCAGCAGCAACTGCAGCAGCTCTCCAGCCACAGCATCACAGAAAACACACTCAGCCGGTAAGTTGCACACACACACACACTCCGCTGCGAGCTCACACACTTACATGGCAGCGACTGGCACATGAGGAGGGGCTTCAGTTTTAATGGATTGTTTGGAATGTATGGTGTGGCAAGACTAGGCTGAGGTCTCTGCTGCACGGAGCAACTTAAGTGGGAGAAGTGAGGAGGATAAAAGAACAGGAGAGGGTCCAGAAGAGCATCTGAAAAGGAAACATTGAAAACTTCAGTCTGCATCTGAAGCTGTTAGACAATCTTGGAAAGACATTTCTTCTTACATTCTGCATGTGGTTTATGTCTTCTATACATCTCTAATTGCATATTTGCATCCAAAGATTTCTGTTATTGTGATTCACTTCTAGCATTTGCTTGTTTTCATGGAGTGTGTCTAAGTTTTCTAAGTATGCTCTTGCAGACGCTAAATGACTAAATGAGTTTTTTCTATCTAAATGTGAATTTGTTCATTCATCTGCAATCACTGCAAGTCTTCATCTTATCCTCACATCATGTTTTCAACATGACATGGAGAAGTTTGCATATGTTAAGCGCATAAAAATTCAAGTTGTTGATCAGGTGAAAAAAAATTCTGTTTTAGTTTTCAAGCAAATATGTTAAAATATGACCCAGTTGCAGCCTCTTAGTCATGAGCATTTTCTGCTGTTCATTTACTTTTATGATAGTAAACAGAAAACCTTTAGGATTTGGATTTGACATTACACACATAAAGTCTTTGAGCAAACCAAGAAAGGACAAGTTAAGAAAATACCTGCAGATTAATCCACCCGGAACAAAATAATCAGCCTTTTTCATGTTAAATGTGTATTTTGTGTGCATTAATACATAGGGAGAATAGTTGCAGCATCTGTGAAAAGACAACAGACATGTAACCTGTGACAGACAATAAAGTTGAACTTGCGGTCATGTTGCAGTGGATTGATAAAGGTCTCTGTAGTCTCACATCGATAAGCACTGAGCTGTTTACAGGAATAGAATAGAAATGTGCAACACTATTCTGAATGTCATGCAGAAGTAAGACAGTTCCCCTCTGACTATCAGCATCTTTCCATATGTGACCATCATCTACATTAAAGCCCATGCATGTAAACTGCAAACAGAGATGACATGTAACAGCTCTGAACCATCTAAACATCACAGTTTTGAGTTATTTAATTGCACCAAACACAGAGACGAGGATTAAAACATCAAGTATCAGTGGAGGAGAAAAGGGGAAGTTCTTCCTGGCTATCAGCACACACACACACAAAAAGATGAACAGAGCAGAGAAAAAAAAAAGAGATGGAGAAGCGAAAAGTGTGCTGGAGGTGGAGGTGAACATTTCACACATAACTTCCTAATTTCAGGCGAGGAGGAGATCTGTGAGAAAGGAAGAAGTGAAAGGTTTCAGGTCCAACACTGAAAGGTGTGGGTGTCGGCGCCTGGCTGCATTCCTTCCACAGGAATCTTCAGAGACACAGTTTCATATCATAAATAGAAACTAGAGATAAGGTCACTGCATGTACTTCTGTCACTTCTTTAAGTAAATGGAGCATCTGTTATGGAGCATGGAAATTTAATTAAGCAGAGGTGGAAAGTAGATTACTCAAGAATTTAGCTTAGATACAAATTGGAGGCTTTTACTTAGTTATTTTTATAGTTAGCTCTTATTACATTTCAGATGGAAATTCTATATTTTCTACTCCATTACATTTGCTGATAGCTACAGTTAACCATTATTTTTCAGATTCAAATTTAAAATACATATGAGATGAAAAATTATTATTAAAAGTGAAACTAGGGATTCCTGACATTTTTGGTTTGTCATTTCTTACAAAAATCCAAGTTCTCTTTTGGGAGAATCATATACCTAACTGTAAATGTACTGACATAAGGATGTCTATATATTGTGACACATTAGTTATAGGGACAGTATTTATGAAGTGCTTTTACTTTTGATACTTAAAGTATATTTTGCTGTAAAGTACTTATGTACTTTCACTTGAGTGGGATGTTGAGTAACAACTTTTACTTGTAATGGAGAAGTTTTGGTGCTGCTAAGTTATGCATAAAAGGAGCTGCACCAATTCAGTGTTAAAAGTGTTGCACTCCTATGACATTGTCAGGCTCACTATGGACAGTATAAATAAATTGCAGGTGCATGCATTTGTCTTATTTTCAATCTGTATAACATTATGGGTGTTTTATGCTAATGGGGGCTCATGTAGACCTGTCACCAGACTTTGATGTATACAATTGGTGAACCTTTAATCAATTATTCTCCTTTTTATGCAGAAAGAAGATGGAAAAAGCTGCAGCAAACTTCTTACCAGGAAGAAGTCGTCCTCTCAGAGATGAGCTCAGACAGACAACTCAGCGCAGTTTCTACCTAAGTCCAGCTCCGCTCTATATCAAGCCCCCCAAGTTCTCCCCTTCCAG
Source organism: Chromis chromis (assembly GCA_900302755.1). Classification (NCBI taxonomy): domain Eukaryota; kingdom Metazoa; phylum Chordata; class Actinopteri; family Pomacentridae; genus Chromis; species Chromis chromis. The sequence goes on from OMNN01025822.1 coordinate 12,095, forward strand.
ATACCCCACCAGAGACACCTACAGTGCATTCAGCCCACCTGCCTTCTTTCCCATGCTTGGTCCTGGTTACGCCCAAAGGGAAGGATCCCAGAAACGCAAAAGAACTCCTTTCAAAGTGGATGCCCAGGGAGGCGAATCTCCAGACAGGGAGGCCGAGGAGGCAGAAGACAGCAGCAGTAAGAAGACAGTGGACCTCTCCCACATCCCCTTCTCCCTCCCACCTCGCCCCATTCCCTCCCCATCTGCAAAACCCATCCCTGGTATGATTGAGCTCAACCGGCTGCAGCTTCACCACAGATCGCCAGGTCTGAATCTACCTGTTCAGGTGAAACAGGAGCCTCTCAGTCCTTCCCCTGTCTGGCCTCCATCTCCTCTCCTTCTCCACCCTCCCTACTTCCCACCTCTCCACCACAGCCTCCTCCCTTACCCCTTCTTCATGCCTGGGCCCGTCATGCACCTTTCCTCCGGTGCTTTCTACCCCAGAGAGGACCTCGGCTCCGGTCCCCGTGACGGAGCTCCTCGAGGCGGGACGACCAGCGCTGAGAAGCTGGGCCTCAATGTTCACGTGGACGACAGCTACTACGTGGATGTTGGAGGGGACCAGAAGCGCTGGAAGTGTCGGATGTGTGAGAAGTCCTACACCTCCAAGTACAACTTGGTCACACACATCCTGGGCCACAACGGCATCAAGCCGCATGGCTGCCACCTCTGTGGGAAGCTGTTCAAGCAGCTGAGCCACCTGCACACACATCTGCTCACACATCAGGGCATGCGGCCTCACAAGTGCCAGGTTTGCCACAAAGCATTCACCCAGACCAGCCACCTGAAGAGACACATGATGCAGCACAGTGACGTCAAGCCATACAGGTGAATCAGTTGCACCGGTAGCCTTTGTGCCTCTTTTTATCCCAGTTTTCCTTCTCATACTCACTTTTTTCTGCACCTCCAGCTGCAGCGTTTGTGGTCGAGGGTTTGCGTATCCCAGCGAGCTTCGTGCCCACGAGCTGAAACATGAAAAGGGTCAAGAGAACGTGTGCGTGGAGTGTGGTCTGGACTTCCCCACACTGGCCCAGCTGAAGAGGCACCTGACCGTCCATCGTGGTCCCACCCTGTACAGGTGAGCCCAAAATCCTTCATCCCTAAGCTGAATCCGTCCATGAACCTTGTTTCTACACTTAATTTTGGTTGCTTAGTGAGCTTTAAAGAGGAATTTTGTTACCTCTGGGCATCACCTGGTTGTCTGTTTTCCCTGCTTTTTGCCTCCATGCTAACCACCTACTTGCAGTAACTTCAAATTTAGTGAACAAATAAGAGTGTGGTTTCAACTGTCTCATCTTATCTTTCATCTGTCAACAAGATGGTGCATTTGCCGGCGTTGAACTCCCATTTTAACATTTCAGGTGTGCAGAGTGCCAAAAGACTTTCCAGTATCCGAGTCAGCTTCAGAATCACATGATGAAACACAAAGACATCCGACCGTACATCTGCAGCGAGTGTGGGATGGAGTTCATCCAGTCGCACCACCTGAAACAGCACACGCTCACTCACAAAGTAGGTTCAAAAACAAAGGGAGGAGGAAAAAGACGCAGAGTTTTGTCAATGTTCTTTGACAGGAGTTTGACACAAAAACAGGGATTTTTTTTGGCATCAAACGGAGTTATCAGTTTTTGCTGTCACATCAAGACGTTTATTCCCTGCTTCATATTTTGGATGGTGAGGATGGGTGAAAGAGTTTGGACACCAGCCTAACAGGTTGTTTTGGCAGCCGTCTCGGAGCAATTTCCCTTCAATTCTGGCTTGTGCAGCTAATTTTAACCCCTTAACATCCAGTTTTCATCCTTTATTTCCCTTTTAGTAACTATAGAGTTATAAGAAGCACATGATTCCACACTTTTTTTTTAATGTATATATGGTGTATTTGCTCTGTATTTACTAATGTTTAGACCATTCCGTCAAATGTATGCACCATTTTATACACATTTACCCACAGTTCTGCATGGCTTATTTGGTATTGATGAAAACTTTGTGCTCCATAACACAATCTAAAACAGGTTAATCAAACCAGAATTTTAAACAGGCTCTTCTTTCTCGTGCCACTACATTTACATCTCTTGTTTTTCAGGGGGTGAAGGAGCACAAGTGCCGCATCTGTGGCCGTGAGTTCACCCTGTTGGCCAACATGAAGCGACACGTCCTAATTCACACCAACATACGAGCCTACCAGTGCCACATGTGCTTCAAGAGTTTTGTCCAAAAGCAGACCCTCAAGGCTCACATGATCGTCCACTCAGACATCAAGCCGTACAAATGCAAGGTTGGTCCAGTTTGGCACGTCAGATGTGGCTGTTTGGGTTGGGTTGTGGACTTCGATTCCTCTTTCGTTTCACTGATTTAAAGGAACAGTGCAACATTTTGGGAAATACTCTTGTGTGTGTGTGCACAGATTAAAAACTGTCCTTCCAAAAAACATGACAGAATCAATTGTTTCAGCAAAAGCCTGAAAGTGACAAAGCCTGAAAGTGACCATATATGACTCTTGTCTGTCTAGAATCGAAGAAATAATTTAGGTGATGTCATTATAGAGCGACAAAGTCTATACAGGGAGGATATTTATACATTTATACAAACAAAAACAAAACAAAAAACATGGTAGTTAAAGATAGTTGACTGTTTTCCCCCCCCCTTTACTTAACAGCATTCATTGCAGGTTTATGTTAACTGTGACCCTATTCTCATCCTTTAACCTTAATAACATGAGTATCATGATTAAGGATATCACTTTTTGCACCTGAATGCAACACCAGTGTTGCTACATCAGTTGTTTTTTCTTTGTAGTGGTTATATAGGCAAAGACGAATAATGTTGTCCTGCCGATAGGGGTGTTAAATCAAACTAGGCTTTTGTGCATTTACTAAAAGGCATTTACAAACACTATATTTTGTGATTTCCTATCATTTGCAAGACTTTATTTAATTAATTATGAAACTTCCATCAAGGCAAGCAGTAAGTTTAGATTAGCACAAACACTGAAAAATAAGAGGAAAGAGCAAGCCTAAGTGTGTTTGATGGTAACTAAATGCACCTACCAAAGCCTCTAAAGCTCCAAAATTAACATGTGATATTTAAAATGTTTAATCCGTACAAATGCAGAGAAGCAATACGTTCCAGAGTTACGGGGTTTTATTTGTTACCTTTGCACAAAACCAGAATCACCTGTTTCGAGTCTTCGTGCTAAGCTAAGCTAATCAGCTGCTTGCATCTCAATCTCTGCAAGAAGGCGAATAAGTTTATTTTGCTATTCACTTCTTTTTTCTGTATTTGGATAAAGGCATCAAAACACCAAGTGCTACCACTTATGATTATTATTATTATTATTCGTTCATCACCACATCCAGGAATCCAACCTGTAATATTTAGTTTCCCCACTTTTTTGGAGCGTCTGTTTTGACCTTGGAGTTTGCTGCGAGGTCTGAGATGATGACCAGATAGCAGAGAGGCTGAGGGGAGGAGTGGGAGCCTCCTTGTCCATAGGAAGGATATCGCCGCACAAACTGCCTCTCTAACAATGGCCCCCCAGCCTCCCCGGAGAACAGGGCCCGCAAATAGATTTCATCTCGCTTTCTCTGCTGCTGGAGGGAGCTTCCTGTTTTCTCACGGTCCTCTTGGACAGTTTACAGTCCCTCTCTCCTCCTGAAGGAAAGGACCACCCTAATAAAAAAGAATGCAGAGGAAGGACAGCGCAGGAGTTGCCCTTCCCTGTTCTCCTCCTGGCCCCGTCTCAATGTTGCTTCCTCTCCCTGTGTCTCTCTCTCTTTCTGTTTTTCTTGTGTGTCGGGGAGAGAGAGAGAGAGAGGGGGGAAGACAGGGAGGAAAGGAGGAAAATAAGGATAGAGGGAGGGAGAAAGGGTGTCTGGGTGTGGGGCTTGTGTCTATGTATATCTCAATGCCTGCACATTCATTCATGATTACGTGTAGCTCTGCAGCCCAGCATTCTGAGAAAATTTGTCATCTAACAAAGGAGATCTGGCAGAGAAAGAAAAACAATAGCTGGTTGTTGTCGGCCTATTGTTTCTGAATCCTGGCATAGTGTTTACTACGGCCACTGGAGAGGAATATTTACTCGACTACTGTAATCAAGTGCAATTTTGAGTTTTAACAGTTTTTGCTACTTATAAAGCTACATTCCACTGCACATAAGGGGAACATATTTACTATTTTAATCACTCAGCTACAGATTTTACATACAAAAACAATTATCAACCTCTAAAAAATATTTTTTGTTGTAGATAAAACCGTAGTTAAAATGTGCAAATGCATGCACTCTAATGCGTTCCCGTTTTGCAAAACTCTCCACACTCTATATAGATTTTGTTGATAATACATTTCTGCTTCTGCTTTAAGAAATATTTTGCATTTTGGTTAATATGCTTATTTACTTTCTGAGACATTCTGGTAAAATATGCAATTGCAGTAGATGTTTAGATTAACTTGCATATAGACAGGAAACTAGAGGAAACAGCAAATCCATCTACCAGCACCTGCAAAACTCAATAATTATCACTCATTTATTTAATCCCTACAAAAGCTAAATGGGGTTATATGTGACTTTCTGATGACAGCTCAGTTGATGATGCACTTCTCTGTCTCGTCTTTCAGCTTTGTGGGAAGGAGTTCAACAGGATGCACAACCTAATGGGCCACATGCATCTCCACTCGGACAGCAAACCCTTCAAATGCCTCTACTGCCCGAGCAAGTTCACGCTGAAGGGAAACCTCACCAGACACATGAAGGTCAAACATGGAGTCATGGACAGGGGGCTGGATGAAAGATGTAAGGATGCACATATGGTAGATGTATGCATTTGATGTTTTTGCAAAGTTTCCTCATGTAATTACATTTTTTGTCTTTGATTCCAGTGTTTCGGCAAAGAGGCCGGTTCTGCCTGTCCACTCCAATGGGCCTCCTCACCCACTTCAGCCAAGAGGAGCCCTTTGATCTTTCCCAGAAGCCCCCCGGTCTACCCGGCCTCCGTCTCTCCCAGTCTGATGGCGAGAGCGTGCCGGGAAGTTCCTGTCAGGAGGAGGACGAGGAGAGTTTGTACAGAAGGAGTCAGTACAGCCCCGAGGTGGACCAGCAGGAGCCAGCAGGCGAGGAGCAGTACATCCCCGAGCTGGAGGAGAGAGGGCCGAGCGAGACTCAGAAACAACAGAAGTACCAGCAAAGTTTAGAGGATGAGACGTTTGAGAGGGAGGCAGCAGCCGGAGCAGGATCTGTAGATCATAGAGAGAACCAGGTGCACCTCTCACAGTCTGATGAATCTGATGCAGAGCTAGGCGAGCAGGTGTATCACCATGAAACGGCCCGCAGACAGTCATTCGACTACGAGTCTGTTTCAGAACAAGAGGATTATCAGCAAGAGCTAGATGAGGAAGGCAAACAGGAGTCGGATGGCTTTTACGAGGCCATCGACGAGGCAGAGACAAACTAGGAAAGACAGATTGGTGAAATAGTGGCACACGATAAAATTTTACGGGTCGCGGGATGAAAACGGAGACAAACGATGAGATAAATTAGTCAAAGAATTAGAAGAAGCTGCAGGTTTCAGGGAATGTTGATGTTTTTCTGAACAGGAAAATGGAGAGGATGTTCAGCAGACACTCCCCTGAGGAGAAAGGAAAGCGTGTAGGTCTCTAAACACAACTGACTATGGAGGATGTGGTTCGAGTAGCTTTAAACAAAAAAGAAAGAAAGACGAACATATTGTGTTTATTAACAGAGCAAAACATAAAAAGGAAGCAACTAAAATACAAAGCTGTGAAGCATACTGCTAATGTAATGTACATACACTGATAGTCACTGACTGACGGTTTGTGTGGATTTATGAGTGGAAACAGGATTCTTTTGTACATAAAATGCAAAAATATATTTAATGTTTTAGTTTTTTACAAATCATTTTGCAATGTTCTCTTAAATATGCAACTTTTACTGTCTAATCTATGATTATAAATCAAAAATGTGTTATTGCTTAAACCACTGTGCATGCTTCCTTGTTTGTACAACAAGTAAAAATCTAACTGACTGGGTGTAATAAGTTTTTGACAAAGCTTGAGTGTTTTTATGAAATAAACTGTGATTTTTTTCCCTCTAAATTTTAAAATTGTTTATCTGTATGACTTTGTTAGTTCATTTTTGAGGCGGATGTCTGTGTTTTTAATGTATGTCAGAGTAATGGCAGTGATCTGATTGTGAGTCTGCTGAATAAATACCGAAATAAAAGCTTGAACGCATCAATCTGAAGATGAAGAGTTGTGTTTCTGGACGCCTCATAAACACCCCTCTAAGTGTATTTTTTTCCAGAATATGATCGCAGATAATACCTTTCAATCCTCCCCGTCTGACACGTACTTCGCCGAGCGAGAGATGATTGCCGTGTGTTTCAAAAAGCTTGCCTTTCTCCTCCTGCTTCTCTTTCAAAGCAGAGGAAGAGGAAGAGAAAACACCTCTCCCCTTCTCTCTTTTAGGTTGTGATCAAACAGCAGTGACGGACACAGTGGGTGTCCCAGACAAAGGCTTCATGTGTCTGTATGACTCAGAATAAAGCATTGTTTCAGCTCATTGCAGAAGCTCCTCTGAAAATAGAAATACTAGAGGAATGAAAGAATGCCTAAAAAGCTTTATCTTATCACAAAGAAGAAGAGGATTGTGTGGGATGAGTCGCATATATCTAACAGCTGCTGCATTAGGAAGTAATTAAGCCAAAGATTACTGTTTACTGTGTCTGAACCGACTCTGTGCCTCATGGGTCACACATCACTTTATCATGCCAGTTCAGGTAAACAGAGTCATTTCTTGTCAGATGAAATGCAGAACAGCAGCTTCTCCATTTCTACCAGAGACGACCACCGCGTCCCAAAGGGCGAAACTGCAAACGGTTTGAGGAAGTTCTCACATCCTCCTCTTCTTTCCTTTCCTCACCTACACGTTTCAATCCCAACCGCTGGCTTCAAGAGAAACCACAGAGAGTCGTCGTATCCTTCGTCTCCCGTCTCGAGTCAGCTCCCCTAAGCAGCATCACGTTGTCTAACCTCTGAGGGATAACGTGTAGAGCCCATCGCAGCTCAGACATGTGATGAAAGATGGCGCTTCATGAGTTGATTCCATCACTCCAGTGTGTTTTTTAATGAAATGAAACTTAAGAGGCCATGAGAATCCAAAGTCACCCAGGAGGAGGACTGGCAAATGTTTGCCTGATGAGAAAATTAATCTGGTGGTAAGTAACAGCTGATAAGATCATGTCTCATTAGAAGGACAAACTATGATCAATCTCACCCCAACTTTGTGATTTACACCCAAAAGAAGCTTTAAATTAGCTGAAGTGTGGTATATAATACTGGATTAAAAAGTGTACACCTGTATATTTTAATAATACATGCAGATTAATACAAGTCTCCCCTGTTTGCTAGATGTAAATCACATAAATGCATTCACTGATGTTCTGCTAAGCCTTCTAGATCCACTGATCTATTGCTGGAACTGTTAGCTGATCACATGATTAGTCAAACAGGGAAGTAATTGACAAGTATTTAAATAGTTTATCAATGTCAGTCACTGGTCACGTAAAAATGCACCAAAGTCTTTGTCTCCAGAATCTGAAACTTAAGGACTTTCTCCTGTTTTGTGTTTCATATCACTGTAAATGAAATATTTTTGGTTCTTGCGAATTCATTTTGCATTATTTTCTCACATTCTGTAGCTCAAAAAAAGCTCATTAATTATATGATACAGTAACTGATAATGACAATGGCAGTTGTTTTTATAAGGGTCTTTGCTGTATGATACTCCCCGACTCTCTCTTCTCCATATTTCCTGTGTTTCAAAACTACAAGACACATAAAATGCCCCAAAATAAACAAAAACAAACACATGAACAAACAAAAACATTGTTATTTACAGATTCACACTATACTGATCCTCATCACTGTGGACCACAATCCAGCAGAAAGTCTATGTTGTCGTTTTAAAAGTCCTAAAGATTCTTCAGACAAAAAAAAAACCAAGCAAACAATAAGTAATACTCAGGAGCTGCAGTGCTGATTTGTTTTATGTTAAACGAGGGAATATCAGGTTGTATATAACAGGGTGGTTCCCATCCTGTTTCATTCTCTCCAAAATGTACTTAACTGTTATGTAAGAAGACAAATTGCTGCACTTTCTTTTATAAACAGATACCATAGAAGAAGAGAGGGATAGCTCATTCACCAACATTCAAATAATTTGCTCCTTTATATCAGAAACTTAAACATCCTGCACTTGATGGGATAATCGTTTTCCAAATAGTTACTTTCATATACAAGATACACATCAGATAAGGATATCTTCCAGATAAATCTATATCTTATCTGTCTCTTCTCAAACAAGATTGTTAAATGTTAATTTACTGAATGTATTTTGTAATTTGCTTAAAACTGCATCATACAGAGCAAGTTTACATTCTCATTAATATTTTCATCCTGTTTGTGTTATATTATTGGGGTAACAATGATAGATGGGCAGTGGTTTGTGAAGCAGACTTGTAACCGGTCATCAGTTCGGGTCCCCGGACTGGCAAGAGGTTGAGGTGGGAAAGTGAGAGCACCACCACTGTGGGCCCTTGAGCAAGGCTCTTAACCCCTGACTGCTCCCCGGGCGCTGCACTGTGGCAGCCCACTGCTTCTAATATGTATAGTTAAGGTTAACTTTGAATAGGATGGGTCAAATGCAGAGAATTTCCCCAAGGGGATCAATAAAGGTGAGATGAAGGGCTTGTAGTCCAGAGGTAGAGGCAGGGGCTTGAAAAGTACAGAACATGGGTTCAATCCTGTACCATTGTCAAGCTGTGCTCGTAAATTATTCAAGAATTTCCTTTAGGATTAATAAAGTTTTATCTTATTTTATAAATCTGTTCTTTTCTGGGATTTTCTTTCTTCTTCCTGCACATAATTTCTGTGCTGTTTGGTTTTATTGTGAAGTTCCTCTCCAGTTGTTGATGTAGCCTAAAACTCATCTCTGTGTTACATATTTAGAATTTTCTGTTCCTCTCCTGTCTTAAATGGCACAGATATAACTCTGAACTGTTGTTTTCTGTAGAATGCATGGATCTACGAACCCGCCCCTTCCTACTTGCTGCAGCTCGAGCACACCAGCTCACCTAAGACTCTGCTCAAACACTGTTAAACTATTCCTTACAACACACTGGCAAGTTGTAATATTCAGACATGAAAATATTTGACCAATTTTTTATAAAGAACAATGACAGAGAAAACTCCACCCTGCAAGTTGAGAGAATTGGTTCCTCAAGTTTGTTATATATGAAAGTCTGAATCTATGTCATTGTTTCACTGCAGCTTCACTTTGGCTGCTTATTTTGCTCATGATATGTCTTCTGGCATATAAAAAACACTATATAGACATGTAAACAATAGTTTAAAAGCTTGATTTTCACCAGAGGGGCTCTTTGAATATACAATATGTAAAACTTAGCTAGCTTTTAACTGTTGATGATCTTTTTTGATTATTTGGTTGACGTGCTTCATTTCACACAGACACTAGAATAAAGCTTCCACCCAAACCGCTTTGTCATTCTTTAGAGACACATTTCATACAAAGCAGTTTCTGTGTCACATGCCTTTGCTTCACCTATAGGACCTGCACCAATGTCCTAGAACACTATGTATGTGAAATAAAAAGGGAAGCAGCCACGGGATGGACGAAACTGAGACACTGAAAACAGATACTTCTGAATTCTTTGCACCACATCCACAAACAGACACCTTTAATGGAAGAGAAGGGGAGTTTTAAATTAAAGTCTAGAGCAGAACATTAGACTCTCTTCGCAGCATATTCCTGAAAAGTTATCTGCAGAAATGTTTACTTCCTTTGACTTCTCTCTGTTGTGCATCTCAGGTAGGAGATTCCTGTTTTGCCAGTCGGTGAGAAAGCGAGATGGTGCTGAACTTCTTCCACGTTTTGTTTAACAAAGCTGTCCCACCCGAGTCCCAACCTGTCACCTCCCTTGACCCACAGCCAAGATGCTTACAGTAATAATAGCAGAGGGCCGTTCTCCTGCTGCCGTACTCATGCAGAACAAAAACACTGTCTGGCAAAGAGCTGACAGAGGACAACAGGTCAGCGGCTCTGCTATTCACAGAACAAATAAATTTACACCACGCTGTGTAAAAGTGAAACAGCTGAGCTCTATATCTCATGAAGCTGTCCTGTGGCTTCCTGCTGTATCTCGAGGATGTGCTACTATTTTAGGGATTGTTTACAATCTTTTAAACGTGACTGGATGAATCTAATGTCCCGAGAAGCTTCAGGAATCAGTCATCCATGATGCTGAGTAACTAACTGGGACTTTTCATGGCTTTATATGCAGCAGCCACCGGGCAGAGTGGAGCTTATCTGTTCTGTCTCCTTCTTATATAAACACTGCCCTCTATTGTCACAGCTTCGTCCTTCTCAAGTCTCCTGCTCTCTCTATTTAAAAAAATAATAAAATGTAAATATAAAAGAGAGTTAATGTAAAACTTCACTATTGACACAAAGTTACTTTCCAATTTATGTGTGTTTTACTGAAGCCAAGAAGAATATTGTGCAAGAACATTGCTTGAGAAGGATTAATATTTTTGCGTTATAAATAAAGCTTTCGGCACAGTCAAATGTGGCGAGCTCTAAAATATTGTTTTTTAATTAAAAAAAAAAAATCTAAATATTCAACAAAGATACTGCATTAGTACAAAGAAGTATCCATTCTGATTT
>OMNN01025824.1:0-15633 GCA_900302755.1 Chromis chromis
ACCTCTGTGCAATATCACTCAAATGTCAAATGATTCAAAATTGTATTACTTCTCAATAATTGCATTATTTATTAATTATTATTATTATTATTATTATTATTAATAATAATAATAATTGATTGATTAATTTATAAATCAAACAGTTGAGTATGTTTTCCAATCAGGATAACAGCACGAACATAAATAACACATACAATGAACACAAGAACTTTCTAAGGTTTGGTTCCTATGTGCTTTTTTCTACCTACATATCTGCATCATGGCTCCAAATAGAAAAAAACTACATTGACAAATATGGAAAAGGATACAGCAAGACCAACTAAAAATCTGTCAAAATACTGCTGTAACCATACACAAAAGGTACAGAACAAGTCATAGTACCACTAATCAGAGCCACAGTGGTGTCCTCAATTAAATGACAACAAGAACAGTGCACTTCTTGTACAATCTAGCTGTGAAAAAGAGACAGGTAAGTGCTTTAGATGTGGTACTGTGGTTTAATCAATGAAAATTGCAGTTTCTGTGACAGCTCAAACAGTGTGAAGGACATTCTATACGTCACCCTCTATGGACAATGTCTCAAAATAAAAAGCCTTGCTTGCTGTTCAGTACAAAAGTGCTAGATTAAACTTTGCTAAATAAAATTAAAAGAAGACTGATGAATATTAGTCGTTGGTCAAATGAGACCAAGATAAATTTCATTCAGGTCAGATGGGGTCCAGCATTAACCTGATCAGGACTACCACAGTGAATGCATAGTCCTGACAGTGAAGCATGGAGGTGGGAGTGTGATTATATTGGGCTGCATGAGTGCAAAAGTTGATGGGGAACAAAACACTTTTGGGGTATTTTAAAGAGAAAGGCAGAGCAACACCACCCCTCCAGCAAGGGTCAGTCTGTAGAATGGCAGAACATCTCTTCAGAAATTTGTGCAACACTTGTATCCTCCATGTTGAGAATGATTGAGTCTGTCCTTACAAATAAAGGTGGATACAGAAGGTACTCAAAAAAAATGAAAGATTTGAATCTCACTATAACTGACTTTTGTTGCATAGAGCTCCTACTGTGGGCCTGTATTTTCAATATAGTAAATCGTTTAATTTTAAACAAGAACAAATACCCCAGTGTTCAACTGAGATATAAAGCAATTTCTGTGAGGTTATTTAATTTTGAATCATTTGACATTTAATTGATATTGCTCAGGGGTTTGCTCACTTCTGTTGTATACTGTATGTGGAAAGCCTAAGGCAGAAAGAGCAACAGCAAAGGCTATATCTACACGATTACATTTTAAAACCGCTGGGAAGAAGTCATGCATTTTAAAATGAAAACATATTAGTGTGGATGTCATCAAAGACCAGAGCAGAGCAGAGGAAACGGAAAGGAGTAGGTAGGCTGAAGTAACTTAAATAGAATGCTCTCATTGAGATTTGCCAAATGGATGCATATAAGGGAATCAACTGAGCCCTCAGCTGATGTGGGTTGACATAGAGATCAGGTGCAATCAGCTGATGTACAGGGATTGTGGGCTGAGCTTGACTTCGTGGCCTGCCTGAACTAACACGTTAAATTTTTGATCGAGGAGGTGACTCATGAAAAGAGTTTGGCTGTTAATCCATTTTAGACACTGGAAGTCAGCTAGCTTGTAGGGGGAACAGTGCAGATGTTCTACAGTACAGAATGGAGGTTCTACGTTAAAAGATTTGGGACAGTAGTTTTCTTCCCTTCAACCTAAAGAGACAATATATTTCTCCATCTGTAGGCCAGATCTACTGTGGTTTTTGTGCTTGTATTTTGGTTGCAGGTGTGATGCGTTTTGCTCCAAACGTGTGCGTTGTATTCATAATGCAGCAGGCTGGAGTCGCAGTTTGTGTGGGAGCGACTGCAAGGTGCAGCCCTCTCCTCGCTGCATATGCACTTAAGGGAGGATCATGCAAATAATAGGAGGAGATGACTCTGTAGTCTGCTCATTTACTGAGGTCACACTATTTGAGACAGTTAGCATTGCTGGAAAAATTATCTCCGTCTGAAAAGGAGGCGTGAACACGGTGCAGATGGAAGAACCACAAAGAAGACTGCAGTGGAAAAAAAGAAACATAAAATATGGACTCACCGGATCACTAGAAACAAAAATAATGCACATTTGTTCAACATCATCCCCTCAGTAAATCTAATCCTTTATATCTGATCTGGCCTTATAATGTGCTCTTCCCCATGGTCCAATTCTCACTCTGCTGCTGTTTCCCATTATCCAAAAATACAATGTATTTGTCCCATGGAAGCGTAGTCTCAGATGTCTGCATCGGCTTCAAGTTGACTTTGGAATTCATACTTCTTGTCTAAGAAGCAGCACATTGTCTTGCTCCACTTTACATCTCTGACAGGCTCGTAGGACCTCTAAGGTCATCTGAGTGGGCTTTTATGTGTTGCAGGCTTTAAATGCAAATCTGGTACAGCTGCTTTCACTATTCATGCTGCTTTGTCTGACTGCGTTAGGTCTGCCTGGGTGTTAACCAACAACATCCCCTTGTTTCTTACATTTGATTAGTTTTATTTTGTTGCTGTTGTCCATTTCAATCGCATCTGATTATTTTAATGAAGGTATGCGTTTTTATGTTCTTCGCTTTGTTGCGTTTCTCTCGTTTTATGGCTTCAGGGCAAGTCAGCGAAGGGTCCTCACAGCTACTGTAAGACAGGCTTGCTTCTGTGTGAGAGTGTGTCTTACCCTGACTAGGTCCTCGGGGAACTGTCCTCGCGAGTTCTCGGGGACGTTGATAGGCGGAATGACCCAGTCCCTCTTCACTCGCCTCAGAGTGCCATCACCCCTGACAACCACGCTGCGCCATGGAAACAAGATCTCTGGTACCTGCTGAGTCAGTGTTGCATCACTGGGCTTTACCTGCAGAGACAGTAAACAAGCATTGTGTATCTTGTGTGCAGGGCCAGACTCACACAGACACACAAATGCACACGGTACAGCTGAGTTCTGGGAAGGCTTGGTGACTCAGGATATTTCTGACCTCATTCCAGTGGCTTGGATTAATGCCCTCATTATAGTGTGCCTGATAAATGACCACCACCTGTCACCATGTGGGTGTGTGTGTCCTCTGCAGCCACAGATCTGCATGACTGGGCACTGAGCAGCGATGCTGCAGGGTTCAAAGAGGATGATAAGGAAAAGGAAGAGCTTCTCATTTACTCTGCCCTCCCATGATTCACCTGCGGCTCAAGAGGAGTTCAGCCACTGACCTTGGAGACAGGAATAGGTGTTCCCAGCAAATTTAATTAAATTTCACTCATGAATCACGCCCACAAACACGACAAACAAATTTATGTGGTGCTTAGTAAAAGTAAATACAAAAGAGGACTGAGTTATTATATTACTAACCACACAAACTGATAAAGAAGGATAATCTGACACCACAAGAAAAATCAACCTGCACCTGAATAAAACAGTCGATGATGTTAATGACAGACTGTCTCATGTAACTGAGTGTTAGCTTGGCTTAAAGATTACATTTCAAAGTGATTTTTTGAGGAAGTGATCTGAATATGGGGAGGACCACATGTTTTCAGCAATATGAAGTCTTTTAAAGTCTCTCTTCGGTCATTGATTTAATCCCTGAGAACTAATTTCTGTGTATCCAAGTTACATATTTAGAAGGCTTTTCCGTGAAATAATCCCTTCCTGCCTCAAAATAGCTTACATGTAACTCTACACTGTTGTTTCCTCTAGAATGTTCAGATCTAAGCACTCAACCCTCCCCACTCGCTGCAGCTCGAGCACACCTGACGTCTCTGCTGCTCTACAATACAAGTTTAAATTTTGAGGTAATTCAGTAATAAACATCAGACCCAGAAAGTGATTCTTAAGAATAATAATGATACAGAAAGTCCAAGATTGCAAGTTGGCAGGATTGGTTCTTTAGGTTTGTTACATATAAAAAAAACCTAGAAGTATGAATCTGTGTTTTTAAGACTGTCATCGGTACGCTGCAGTTTCAAGGTAGAAATCCTCAGTCATGGTGTTGACTGCTTATTTATACTTGATAATGTGTCTTCTAGCATAAAATGGCACCATATGGACATTTTAACATGGTAAAAAAAATTACCAGAGGGAAAGTTTTAATATGAACTGTGCAGAATGTGATGAGTCTTTTGGTACTATTTTTAGGAGCCCATATTCAGGTTTTTATGTTTTCTCCCTTTCTTTCAGTGTGTTAGAGAGTGGCTTTTTTGTGAATGCACTGCTCCAGACCTGCTTGGAACACCTTGTTTGAAGTTCGGGCTTTTCTTCCACTACATATCTATGTCATCATGTAACACATTTGCATAACACCTGCCTATCAGCTAGTTTGGCATGCCCTCAAATAAGGAATGAGCAGCTTCCTTACTGTTTACCATTATTTCCTCACTAGAGCCACGTCTCTCTGTCTATATTCAGAGATCTGGGGTTATCATACATAACCAATGTTACTTGACTTTCGTCTGGTTAGCTGCCCAATCACAACAGACTGTACTTTTTGGGAGGGGGGCCTTAAAGAGACAGGAGCTACACCCTTCAGAGAGGGTGAGAAAAGGTGCTACAACAATGTACAATATGAGAAAAATGTTTATTAAAAATTAAAGCAAGTCATATTCTAGCAGATCCCAAAAATATAATCATTAACAAGTAAATGTGCATAATATGGGCTCTTTAACAGCAATAAAAGAAAAAATAGCAGGAAAAGAAATGGAATTACTGACTGAATGAAACGATAACTGTTGAATAGAGACTAAGCAGTTGAGTGCTGAGTGTGACTCAGGTTTTATAATAGCACTATGGACCGGGTAATAATTTGATCTCTCTGATTGCACAGTCCTATTATATAGTGTAACTACCATACTACAGCTGACATCAAGAAAAAAATGGTTAAGTAAAAAAAAAGGCTGCTTGCTATCAGGAAAAAAAATGACAGAACTTCAACATAACTAGAAACGCTATGCAGTAAAACAAGGATAAATCTGTTTGAGCTTCCTCTTTAAATTCTGCATTTGAAGCCGTTTGGTGGCAGAGCAGTGCAGGTCTCCTGACTGTGGTGAGAAGAGGAGAATGAGGATGTTGTTTTGCACACTGGAGCAGCCCGGTCACCGAACTAATGCAGCCAGTTCAAAGCATCTACACTCCACACTGTAATTGTATTTTTGCGATTCGGAATAATTATACGATGATTAAGTAGCTGCTGGTTTTGGGCTTCATTTATGGCTGCTGCCGCCAGAGCTGCGTCTCATTCGATGTACAGCAGCTCCCTATACAGCAGAAACATATTATTGGTTTGTCTATATTGTTCTCACAGGGGTGCTGAGCTGTTTTATTGGGCGATCTCTTTCTATAATGACTGAATAGAAGTAATGCATTTCATAACTGATTACTGAAATCATGATTCAAATAGCTCCTTATTTGCTGAATCACTGTTTCTGTTAACCCATAATCTCTGCTCCAAATGAGACATTCTTTATATATTCAATATTTCCCACGTCTTTACAAAGCTACGATTGTTTATTCGCCATTCTTGTCCCATGATGTTGACTGAAAACTACTCCAGGCAAGACAAAGTAGTAATGTGATTATGTGTGATTATCAAACTCCAGGGATCTGTTTTAACTTTTCATGACTTGAAAACTGCACTCGTCATTTTTAAATAAACGTGATACACATTACATCCCTCTAAAAACTTTAGAGGTCAAAGACTCAACCCTTCATAGGACTGAGGTGGATTGTACTGACATTTGGAGCTCGGTTGGGCTGTGGATGTGGCGCCTGTTTGTCTCACTCTACGGTTTCATTTGATAACAGCCCTGCTCCTGCCCCTCAGCTGAAGGGCTCAGTGCTGCTGACACTGCTCCCCTGCCAAATGACTGGCTGTTAACTGCCATGGCTGTTCCTCATGAGTTTTCCTTATGAAGGATTGTTGACAGCTTCTTTCGCTCTCTGTGATTCTCCTCCTCACCGACTGCAGCGAGCGATGCTGATAGCAGCTAAAGCATATGGCAGCCGGCTATTTCTGGGCTCTGTTTAGAAGAACAGCCAATCAAAGCCATCGCCTTGTCTAAATACATGCAGAGGGCCTTATTATCACTGTTGTACATGAAACAAACTAACAGATGGCTGTTTGACTCGCTTTGTCTCCGCAATCAGCACTTGGCCAACCTCAGACGCCTGCTGGGCTGGAAAAGCTGTGATTTTATATCTGCTCATACTGAAGCAGGGGGTGGAGACGGTTGGTGGTGGGGCAGAAATTACATTTCTAACACATGCTGGCTTCCTCAGACTCAGATGCAGGTATGCGTTCACACATACCTGCAACAGTGGTTGAATAAAATTTTGGAATATTAGAAACAGAATAAATGCAATAAGGACCCCTTGAATATGATACCATTAACCAGTTATGAGCCTATTAATCCTCTGAACCCTGAGCAGTTTCTGGGTGTTTCTCACTCCTGTCACATTTTGGTCTCTGTGGGCTAATTTTTTACTGTAATATAAAGTCCTGCACCTTAATTGGAAACAGCACAACCATGGCTACAAGTAGAGAAAACTCAAACATGTCTTCTGTGCAGTATAACACAGTTATAATGTCATAAATCATTAAAATGAATAAAAAAAACTGTTAGTAATTATCATTCAAAAATTTAAAAACCTGGGATCAACAAGCACAACAAGTGTGGATGTTACCAAAGCTGGGAAAAAGTGGTTACCTTACTTACTATAGATATTTTACAACTTTCTTTTTATTTAGATTCATAATTTTCTGCTTTGAGTGAACACAGACTGCAGTTCAGCTGAATTTTTGTCATGTGACTGTTGCCGACAAGCTGACAAACTAATGGCTTCCTTGCTAAAGGCTGCAACAACGAGCAGATTGTTTTTTTTTTTTTTTTTTTTACTAAATATGGTTTAATTTAGATTTTTTGAAATATCATATTTTGAAGCTTAAATTTGGTTAATTATCTGACAGAACCTGAGGTCACACATGATTAGTTCAAGAACCACTGGAAAATTGCTTGTAATGTCAATAAAGCTCAATAATTCTCGTGCATGTTTTCACATTAAAAGCAAGTTAAAAGTGCACTTTAAGGCTTTAATTTGAAAATATGTGTGTTTCATGGACACTGGCTTAAGTGCGATTAAAACGACCAAACTGCTGCTGGTTTAAAGTCATTAGTGAATGAAAACTGTTCTGTTTCTGAGAGAAGCAGTGCTGAGAATGACAAGACTCTCTCTTGTAGAATTAGCGCTGTGGAAACTGACGTTCTACTGACTTTATCAAGACGACAGATGAACATAGAGGAAGTGTTGAGTTTGCCTCATCAGTAAATAAAAACAGCAGATCAGAAAATCAACATCTGTCTCTGGTGTCTCTTTAATCAATTAAACAATGTAGGCAGGTTAATGAAAATGCTGTGTGTCTGCAAACTAAATGATTTAATTAAAGACTCCTGTTCTGGTTGTTGACAGTAAACAGCTGAAAACTACACAAGGGATGACATGGAAAATAACTCGTCTGCTGTGGTTGTACCTGTTCAGGTCCAGTGCTGCTGCTGTTTGGACGCACATGGAGGTGAACTCTGGCCTTCCAGACCTGTTTGGACTGCAGGTCATGAGCGTAGACCACCACCACGGCCTTTTCCTTTCCCAGCAGGCTCAGGCGCCGCAGGGCGTAGACCACACCTTCCTCAGTCACACTGAAATCAGATGAATCTCCAACCTTGAACCACACCTTCCCTGCTCTGCAGTCCATGAAGCTCACTGTGGAAGACAGAAAGGCAGACACAGATGTCAGACTGAGTGGAAAAACACATTAATCACCTCCATAATGTGTCTGTATGAGTGGTTAGATATCTAAATACACCCAGCAGCTGGCTCACGGGGTGCTTAACTTTTCCTTCCTTGCTGAATCTACCAGGAGCATTACAAGCTGTCATTTATTTCATTTCAAGATTTAACCCTAATACCACATAAATGCCAGGCAGAATGGCAGGATATCAAAGGATACAAAAGACAGAAACATGTTGCCTTTGGTTGGAGGTATTTAGCCCATTACGGAAAAAGTGTATTCATCCCAAAGGTGTTGGATGGGGTTGAGGTCAGGGCTTGGTGAGGGCCAGACAATTTTTCCACAGCACACCACTGCTTTCACTTTCATGTTGAGCTACATTCACGCTAATGTGCAAACCTTTGTATCACAATAACCTTCTGTAATCTTCAACTGGATGCATCTCAGAAAGGCAGAATATAAATAAAATGATACCCAGAACGACGGATTTGCTGAACATGTGCTTATTGATAGCCACTACAATTCACCTGAAACGCTCCACATGCAGGCTTTGGTAGATGCTAGATAGGCTGCTGTGCACAGAGAAACCTCTAGTCTCCACTTAGTTTTTGTAGCATAGCAACTTAGACAGATGTGTGAAGAGTGAAATAGGGTGTTTTAATGTCAGATTTAATCACATTAAAACCAAGTAATTTTATCTTCATGGGCTGTTTACTATGATTTTTGAGCGATTTAAGCTTTGATATTGCCGGTGATCATATTAATATTCCATGATCTATATTATGATCATGTTTAATATTGCATTAATTGTGCAGCCCTACAAAAGCTTTCTTTGCAACCAAATCTTCCTTTTCAGTGTGTCATCCCTACTTCTTGCTCATTTTGCCGTGCGCATGTGAAGCCTACATAACAAACAAAGGAAAAAAACCTCAGTGGATCCAAGAACTCATAAGTCAGAATAAATGATGTTCTATCACACAGACTTTTCTTGGTCATAGAAAACAAGCACCGTGTGACTTTTTTCATTATTTTTTTGCTTCAAGCAGCAAATAAAGTTGTAGCGTGATGTGTTTGAGTTCATTTGCTATACTTTACATCGCACTTCATGTGACTTCATGTGATGCGAGTATTACACATGCACAAAACGCAGTGCCAGTGCTAATGCGATATATCATGCAGCCCTAATTCAAACTGACGGCAGCCCTGCATGAAGAACACATCCCTCTCATTTCTTCGAATGGGGCCAGATGAAACGGAAACACACTCAACTCTTGCCATCCAGTGAGGAGCTGCAGTGGCCTACTGAGCACATCACAGTGCATGCTGTTTGGTGGTTACTACCATTTACCCAGCGTGCATCACAACAGATGCAACCTGGAGATCCTGAGAAAGGTCACAACAACCTGTAGACAACCAATCCTGATGTTCTTTAAAGCTGCTTAAGGGAAAATGTAAGAGTGAGGAAAAATAATATGTAAAACCGACTTGTATTTAGATGAGCATGAGAAGAAAGACTGATGGACGTGACCAGAGGGTTTATCCTGCCTATAAATCCCACAGCTGATGACCAGCAGGTTCGTCTCCTCACTGCAGAGCTCTCCTCTTTCTTCGTTTGCCAACTTTAGCCCACCTTCGCAGCGGAAATAGCTTTCGTGACGCCTGGGGGAGGTGCGCACCGCTGTGACTGCATTTCACCAGAAATCATCGCAACTTTGTCGACAGCGAGATTCGAGCAGACGCGGCACACTCATGCAGAACAAAGCCGTCAATGGCAAATGTCAGCTCATCACAGTCGGCGCATTAACAACAAGTCAGTGCATCCGGAACAGCTTCCGTTCCGTTCTCTGTTCCAGCGCCTCAGCTGGGGTAAAGAGGCCGACCAAGGCTGCAACTTGGTTTCTGTCCAAGTGCTGCTTCTGACAAGTAGCAATAAACCAGGAAAGGAGACTGGAAACAAGAAATTAGATATGATTTCCTCAGTAATAGACACTGTTTTGATGCTTCCTCCACCCACAAACAAGATTACATTTTCGGTGACGTCAGTGTCTGTTCTCCATTATGATTTCAGCATTACAGCTGTAAGAGTTCATTTTGGTATCAATCAATCTGTAGGTCGCATTTTCAATTAACCAAGTAATCTGTTTGACTAAAAATCATCAAATATGTTCCCAGAGCCAAAACTGGCATGTGTAAATTGCTTGTTTTGTCCAACCAAAACCACAATACATAATATAAATTATAATATTTATATTTAATAATATTTCAAAAATAGGTTTGAATAATTTGGGGAAAATATCCAACTCCAATTTGTTCGGACAGATTGCGATAAAATTGTTTTGAGTTCTGCGTCAGTTCAATATTCACTCTGTAATAGATTTAAAACATGTAACAAATGTACAACGTGTGGCTATTAAATAATGGGTTGATTTCAGTCGAAACACAGTATGCGAGTATGAACCGTGTAGCATACATTGATCTGATCAAAATAAATCAAATTTATTTACAGCATTAGTCTCATTATTTAATAGCCACGCGTCATATATCCTAAACAGCAGCTTTTGCTATTTGCTAATTAGATTAGATTAGATTAGATTAGATTTAACTTTATTGTCACTGCACATGTCACAAGTACACGCCAATGAAATGCAGATTGCATCTAACCAGATGTGCATAAGCAGTAACAATACACACAACTGTATCATATGAACATGGATAATATACAATATGTACAGTGGTGTAAATTATGCTTATTACAAAGGGGAAATGGGAATGATTTACATTATATACAGAGTGTGCAGTATGAATGTATAGTAGTACAATGGCAGATATTAATGTACAATTTATAGACAAATTATATGCAGTATTTGATATTTTTTTAGGTATTTAACTGCAGAATTGCAGTTTTAAATTGTGATTTCAATTTGAATTTGCTAATTCTTAAGGCTTATTTCAAATTTTTTCAATATGAAAACATCAACTCCTCACTTTTGAGGAGGTGTGACTGGTGCCATTTTGCTTGATAAACGATTTACATGCAGGTGATAAACTGACTAACTGATAATCCACTGATCATGTTGGCAGTAGTGCTGGAGTTGGATATCATTATATAACATCAGACCAGCACCGAAAGTTCTAAATTATTAAAACTCAAAGATGTGGCTTACATCAGTAATATCGTTCTCTGGCGGAGGAGGCCAGAGTACTGAAGATTTTTGAGTTTAGTTCACAATCAGATGTTACAACCTGAGAGTGAGACGACTGGAAGAAGATATAAAATGTTGATTAAATATGCCTGACACACCGTTTCTTTCCCTCACAATCGACCTTGGGCCGAGTACAGACACCAGCTTGCAGGGAGCTCATTTTCTAGACAGCAGGCAAGTTATGGCATTAATGTTAATTAAATATAGCTGATATAATCTCCCGCTGATTACATTTCCCTTCTCCATAGGTGAAAGCAACCATCAGTCCCGCTAAAACTGACGCCTGCTAATGTTACTTGAGCATTCTGTACATTCTTTGCTAATCAATGAGTGGATCTGTGAAGCTACACTCAACTGATCAGCCACAGCAATAAAACTGCTGGCAGGTGAAGTAAACAACATTAATTATCTTGTTACAATGCAGTGAAAAAAACCTGCCTAGATGTTGCTGCAGATCAAGAATAGCCTCATTGCACTGTCACTAGGGCAATGCACCCTTCCAAAAACTGCAAAAACTGCTGAGGAATTGCTTGAGGAACATGACCAAGAGCCCAAGTGTTGACTCAGCCTCCAAACTCTTCAAATCCCAAACTGACCAAGCATCTATGAGATGCACCGGAACAAACCTGATCCATGTAGGCCCCACTCTACTACCCACAGGACCCCTAGAATCTTCCAAGAACACCCTGGTGCAAGGGACATCACAGAATAACCCCAAAAGCCCCCCCCCCAGTTTATTTTTACTGGTGTAAAAGCTTATTTGAAATGTGCTTGATGGCTGGTTGGAAACGGGGACAGAAATAAATTCAGAGCAGGCGATCGTGGATGAGTGTGTGGAAGCAGCAACAAAAGCTATTGTGACCCTCTGAATGAGTGTGTGTCTCGTCATGGACATTCCTGCAGGGTTGGAAGTCAAATGACTGTACTGCTCTGTGTATTTCTTGGGATGTAACTGCATTTATCTATCGCATATTTATTGTTATGTCTAATGCATCAGGCTACGACATTAACAATGTTTGACTGCAGCAATTCTCTGGTAGCACTCGCTAATGGATCCAAAATCTCAAACAGCCACTGGAGCCTTTGAAATGTCACACATAGAAAATGCAACACAACAGAATAGAAGAAGCCCCAAACAAAACAGGTTGCTTGCCAGCTTGCTGGCTAAAAAAACATGAAGTAGAAGGAAAAACATAGAAATATGGAGATGTCTCCAGGAATAATGCTCAATCAGATAAGTTGTAGTTATTCTTCCATGTCAGCTGGTATTGGCCTTGTTTCAAGACAGTGTTTGCTTTGCCAGAACTTATTTCAAAAAAAGGTTCCATGAGGTTCATTGACTCAAAGCTACATCAAGTTAGCTGAAAAACTTTTTTTTGTTAAATTAAGAAAGTCTTCAAATTTTGAGCTTTTGTTTTTCGAATGCAATACTTCAAAATGCTCGTAAGAATACGTTACGAAAGCACGTCTACTGTCTTCCTTTAAGTATCCTCTTAAAACGCACACTTTATGGCTTTGGTTCTTGCAGCTGTGTTATGATAGGTGCAATACAGATAAAGCTATTATCAATATTAGTTATTAATGCATGTGGCTTTCATGATTAAGGCTCTGCAAGTGATTCGTAATGCTTTGGTCACTACCACTGGAAGAAAATGGTGAAATGAATACAGAAAACGTAGAGTCTTGAATTACTAGAAAAAAAACAAGCAAAAAAACATTCCTCTGTGTGCCTTATAAATGCACATCATGTATGTTTTTCCTTTCTGTCTTGTGAAATATTAAAGACTTCTCAGCCTCCAGGCTTCCTGCGACGATGAATCAAATCAAACAAGCTGAAGAGGCAAAATCATTTTCTGGTTGAGCTGCTCACCATATGCACGCCTCGACAAGGTGGCAGTCACTTTGTTTTAAGGCATCGCGTCGCAAAAAAAGTTTGTCGCCTACTAACACTGCAGTGTTCTGCGGTAAACATCCATCGAACCATATCATATCCATCAGAACAAAGTGCATCAGACTGAATTTAATAACAGGGTTAGACTTTTGGCTTGATGGTCTCACAGCAGTGTTTCTCTGTGACTGGATGGCAGAAGAGTCCTGGGGGCGCCATTATCATGTCAGCATATCAGGAAGATAAAGGCTGCTTCAACCCTATATCTGATACTTGATATAAAAAAATGTCAAGTTGCTATTTACGACAGTCAGTGGCAAGATGTTTTAAGATTTATTATCTGTAATTATCATTATAGATATTACAGAATAGAATTCTGACTGCTCATACATAGTTACACGGTGACTTGTCAGAATTTTTATTCAAGAACACAGTTAGAGGTATGTGTAATTCAGTTATGACTTGTCAAAATATCAATTACAGATATTTCAAATGCCATTATGACTAGTCTGAATACTTGTGCATGACATTGCCTATGCAAGGCTTCCCACTGGATATTGATCCAGCAAAGCATTTGAAATGTGTCAGCATAAGTAATGGCAGCTGCTGTGGTGGATAAAATTGTTAGAAAATGCCATGAAATAGGAAAAGCTCATCAGTGAGGAGTTTATAGAGAACAAGTCCTGTGTTCATTATAGGCTTTTGGTCAAAATATATTAAAACTTTGATCTCAGGCTGCTTTGACATGGTGGTAAAACATGGAAATAACAAGACTTGTCTTTTGCGATTGCAGTTGCAATGCCATAGTATGCTTAAAAAGTAAACCACCTCCCACTTGCCGTAGTTTCTGGGGTAACTACAGATATCTCTAATGTAATTTTGCCATGTGAAAACTCTAATTCAGGATATCTGTGGTTACATTTTGACTTGTCATAATTGCAGTAATTCATCTGCAGATATCTGCAGTCACGTTGCTGATATCCACAGCTGAATTGTAGATATCCGTAATGAAAAACACATGAATGGTAAAAGTGATGTCATTTGTCCTGGAAGAATGACATCTGAATTGTTCTTTTTGACAAGGAAGAATTGAATTATAGACATCTGCAATACACATCCAGTCGAGCTATTAAATTACATGTCATACACCCAAAAAACAGAAGGAATTAGGAGGGGCCTAATTGATTTTCATGGCACTCTGTGCTGTCCTTACCAGCAGTAGGGTTTAAAATATGAAAAATACTTTAATATGTGTATAAATTGGCATTTGGCTTGAAGATTCTAAAATGAAGACGTCTTCATCTCATGAGTGTGCTCAGCAGAAATCATGGCTGACGGCCAAGTTAGAGCTAAAGAAGGTTGTTGAGACTCTGGTCTAAACATCCTCCACTCCGTCTGATGGCCTCTACAAGCTTGTTGTAAATGTTCATACATTATCCATGGTTCTGCTCAAAAACACTCGTGCTGCTACATGAGCAGCCCTCCCAGCCCACCCTCCACCCCCGACACCGAGGGAACTGGGGCAGAACTAAGTGTGGGGCTTTCAGATGTTGCTGGGCAGCAGTGGGTGGTTCTCAGTTCAACCTCTCACATTCAAGCAGAACAACACATCAACATGGATGGGGATATAAGCCGGGGGGGACGGATCACGGAGCTGTAGCCTGAAGCTGCAGGTGTGTAAAAACATTCAGATGACACATTTCGTAAAGTCTGACTTTGTTCTTGTCTCTTTTTTTGCTGCATAACCTCTTAACATCTGCTGCTTCTTATGGAATTTTCACCTATTTGGCATATGGAAAAGCTTAAAACAGAAAAACTGTAAAAATGGCACTTGATTTGAAAGGTAGCATCTCCTAGTTTCTGAAAACATGCAGCAACACCAGTTCCTGTCTTGTCCTATCCATAATAAGTGTGTTATAACATGCCAGAAATAAGCCAATCACCACAAACCTTCTACATCTTGCCAAACACACCTGATTAAAATTCCAGACTTCAAGGTCTAACTTTATGGTAGCTAAAGACTTTCTGTAAAAAAATACCAAAAAACTGTATGGTTGAGTTGCATAAAGTATATGAAATGACCTATGCTATCTAAATAATTCAATTATATAAATAAACAGGCAGTAAGTTATAATACATAGATATGGCCTATTGTTATAAATGTATTGATATTGTAGTGTACGCGGAAAATATGGAAACAAATCTTTAAGATGAGAAGAAAAAAATTGTATAATGTAAACATTATTTCATCTCTGGACATTACAGAAAATGCTGTATTTTAAGACCTGTTACTAAAAGACCACCTGTTTCGAAAAAATAAATTCTTATTCTCTCTGCAGTCAAGATAAAAAAAGAAGAATTAACAGTACTTGCCTACATATACACCCATAACAATACAGTTTTATGGAAACGTCTAGGCACTCAGTAAGTCAGTACCTTAAACTGTAATTCTGTGATCAGCCCGTCACCATTGGTGGTGAAATGGAATTTATAAGGTTGTGAAATTTGAAACTGAATTATATTTGTGTAACTTTACATTTGGAGACAAAGTACTGGCAGAGAAAGGGCTGTGACAATAATTAATATAATTGCCAAGAACCAGTCCTCAATGTGCCACACAGGAGCTGCTTGATCAGTGCATTACTGGCATCTGATCAATATCCTCCTGGAAGAAAATGATCTGAACAGTAATTCCCCTGTGAAAAGCCCAACGCGCACACACGCA
>OMNN01025825.1:0-16238 GCA_900302755.1 Chromis chromis
GGGTTTTTTTTTTTTTTTTTTTTTTTTTTTTAACTTTAATACTTTTTTTTTTCTATCGTCCTTTTTCTTTTTTCATTTGTGCAATATGCTGTGTATGATCATGTTTTGTCCAATCATGCCAATATCATTTGATGTTTATTGCTCAAAACCAGCCAATGTTTGGGTCAATCACTGCCTCTCAGACCTCTGTACAGATTGTCGTTTTTTATTTGTTTTTCTTTTCTTCCAAGAAGGAAATAAAATCAGCTGGAACTGAAAAGTGGAAAGTGTTTGTGACTTGTGGTTTTTCACTGTTTGAACCTTTTACACAAGCAAAATGAAGCACCATCATGTGGTTACCTAACAGTTTTGAGTATCATAGAGGAGATAACTGGAGCAGTCGCACACACTGAGCCTGCTGAACAAAAGGTGAGCTTTCATTCTCTCATTCCAGAGCTTTGCTCAAACCCAGTATCTTGATGTTTACTTTCTGTTTGTGCGTGTGTGCGTGTGAATATGCATGCACGCATGTGAGTGTTTGCTGTAGGTAAGTGTGCAGCTGCAGACTGAATCAATAGCCACCCCGTGAATCGATGGGAGTGGTCTCTTTCTCCCTCTCTTACTCCGTCTGATTCTACACGTGCAGAAAACGTGGCTGCCATGGAAACACTGTATCCAAGAGAGAGGTTGCAATCCGCTGGGGAGCAGCATGGCACTCGCGTGCGTGTGTGTGTGTGTGGTGTGTGTGAGGGATAAGGGACACAGACTGATCCATCAGGGTGGGGTGGGTGTGTGTGTTTGGGGGGGGTGGCAGACATTTCTGCAAGGCATGACTGGAATAAAGGAGGAGGAGGAGGCATGTGTGTCTGTCTGTGGGTGTGTGCGCCAAAGGGAGGGTGCATACAGGGGGTGTTTGTCTGTCCTGGTGGATTGTGCAGGAGACTGCTCCCAAATCCAATTAATTCCTTCTGGATGCATTCATTTGTCTCGTACATCTGACGAGAAAGAGAGAGAGGAAGACAGAGAGAGAGACCCCTAAGGTACAGTATTTAGTGTGTATCAATTTACGCCCTATTCCACAAGAGACATTGGTAATTATTTCCATCTCTCTCTCTGTCAGGAGAGCAGGGTCGTCTCCAGCTTTCCTCTGACATCTCGGGCTGGGTAATGAGAAAGATAAGGCATGGTCATTACACACACCATCCCAAAGACGAGACACCGGCCCCCAGATGTCTGCAATAAGCTTGACATCACACAGGGAACCGTGTGTCTGAGGTGTTCCCGTTTGAGAAAAAGAAAAAAAAAGTCCTCAGAGTTTGGTGGATGCTGGGAAACACAAAAAGACACTCGCATGTTTACACACTGACCCACATAAAGACACATGCGTGAGTGTACTGCACACTTAACCTTCACGGCTGATTAGTTTATTTGGTTCCTGTGTTAACCTGAGTGAGTCAGACAAGATCAAGTCAATGTGTCTGCTTAGAATGCAGGTCACAGACAAAACAACAGTTACACGAGTGTACAGCAGTTCAGAACAAAATACATGTTTTTCTTATTTAAAAAATAGGTGAATTAATCTATTTGGCATTCAAAAATCATTATAGACTAGAAGTTTGACATGAAATTAGCAGTTTTTTCTGTCCACCTCTGTGTTCAATTAGAGCAGTTTTTACACATGTAATAGGTTAGTTGCACTGTATCAGTATTTATCTGACAACCACAGTTGCTGGTTACTTCAGATTCAGATTATGTGCATACAATGTTGGCAGAAGTATTCAGAGCTTCTGATGAAGTAAAGGTACCAAACCAGCAATGTCAAAATAGTGCATTACAAGGAAAAGTCCAGCATGAAAAACCTTACTTAAGTCAAAGTACCTTAATAACAGCAGCAAAATGTAGTTTAAGTATTAAAGTCCTGGTCGGGTCCCTGTGACTGATTATTATTATACCTGGCATCATTAGATTATTAATAGTAGCATCAGTGTGTCAGCAGCATGTTACTGTTGGAGCTGCTGCAGGTTTGAACTACTTCATATCCAGTTTTATATCCAGGGACAACAGATAAATCAGAGGTCTTATCAGATGATTCATGGGAGAGAAGAGAAGAAAAAAAGAAAAAAAAAAACACTAAATTTTGATCCACAAATCTGTTTTCACTTTTTGGACTTTTACTCTCATCTTTGATCTTTGCTGAGATATTGGATCATTTAAAAAAAATAAAAAAAAATAAAATACTGAAATGAAACCATGTGAAAAGTTTAGAGGGAGGGAACAAATCACTATTTGGTGGAGCTGTTAACAAGTCATAAACATTTGAAATGTGACCTGACTGCACACTGATTTTTCTTTTGAAAGAAGCCCAAAAAAAAGGTTGAAAGCCATCTTTAACAATCTGTTGTATTTTAAGAGCTGGTTATATTATCCAGAGTGTAAAATCTCCATCTTAAAAAGCCACTAAAGCTGTCAGATATATGTAGTGGGGGTGGAAAGTGCAATATTTTCTTTTGAAATGTAGTTAAAAATTAAAAATACTCAAGTAAAGTACCTCAAAATTACACTTAAGCGAAGAACTTGAGTAAATGTATATAGTTACTTTCCACCCCTGCAATAAAACATATGATAATCTCATAAAAGGCAGCATATAGTTAGATTAGATCAGTCATCTCCAACCTTTTATTACTTGTGGCTGTGCAGTGTAAATAACTGGAGCTTCTTGTAATGTGATATATATAGTATGTACACTATAGGCTATGTAAGCAGAGCTGTTAGTTGTTACAGTGCGTATTTCCTCCATGTGAGAGCAAAGATAACTTGCACTGTTACTACACAGGCAGCACATCTAAGTCCCCAGGAACATTACAGGGATGCCATGTAAGATAAATGCACCATAAAGTGAGCAGAGATCCCTGCTCACCGCTGAGCTGATACACTGTCAGTCCCTGTGGGAACATTATAGGAATCATATAGAATATCATATCGATGGCGCGGCAGATAAAAGTACAATTAAATCAATATAAACGTGCTTTTGAACACCGCAGCTGCGTTTGCGGTCCCCCCCAGAACACTTAGAGGAGCATCAGAGTGATTCTTCACACGCTGCCCGTGAAGTTGAAGGCGGGACATGAAGTCAGAAGGCACAAAGAAACACACAAACAGTTGCGCACCCCGTCGTTTTTTTGCAGGTTTGGGGGAGGGGGGGTCGAAGAAAACACAAAGATGGAGAAGCTGGTGGAAAGTGAGCAGATTAAAAAAAAAAGTTTCAGGAGTGAGACTGAACTTTTTATCCCAGAGTCATGCATCAGCGTTATGGGCAGAGACAAAGAGGACAAGTGAAACCTGGAGGATGCTGGTGCGTAAAGTTAGGATGAAGTGGTGCCACCAGGAGACAGAAGGAGGCAGGTAGGCTGTAATCACCTCTTTTTGTTATTTGTTTCACAGCAACACGCTCACATGGGCTTTATTTTTTTATTTATTTTTTGTTTTTTATAAAGATTGCTCTGTCATCTTAAAGATAAGATTTGCCTTTGCTTCGCAGCGAGGGAAGAAAAATGTTGTCTCAGAGGAGAGATTGCCTGCTTTTATTACTGTATAAAATGTGCTGTAAAGGTAGTTTTCGGGGGGGATGACTGATACTGATTCCCCACTATAAAGGCAACTTCTGCCAGGCAGCTGCAGCCACTAACAGATGACTGCAAATGTAGCTGCAAGTTTTGTCCAGTAAATAATTCTGACAATTAAAGTGTGGACTGGAGTGGCTGCTGACTACCCTGTTTCAGCACAGGCTGGGTTGGACAGCGGCTAGCCTGCCTGGAATGATCTGAGTGTGTTTGTGTGTCCTTAAAGCATCTGTGCATGTGATTATTACAGTGTTTGTGTAACCTACAGTGCCTGATGGGTGGGGGCATGATGGACAACAGCACATTACAGTACAATCCAGTAAAGTGGACAGTTAGTACAGGGTTAAATGATGTCTGGCAGCGCAGGGGGGCCATAGGACATCTTTGCCCCCGGGGCTCCTGGCTGGGTAAACAGGGTAGTGCCCCCATTAAACTTCCATCAGCGGCTAAACTGTGGGCTGACACAAATTGACAGATCATAACACAGCAACAGCTGTAAACACACGGCCGTGGCTCCTTAATGGTGGGCTGCTTTTCATAACAAACAATCTGAAACATCAGCGGCCGCAGCTCATGCACACATCACGGCGTTATATATCAGCATGTCTGTCAATAACGCAGCTTGTTAAAATAAATCCTGGTGTTGACTCTGCTTGAAGCACTAGAGGCTTACTGATTGATGGTAATGCTGATTTAGGGACTGTGCAAAAAGTGACTGGGTTGGGGGAGGGAGATGAAAATGTAGTTTCACTTTTTAAAAAAAAGTCTAAACCCTTCTTAGACTCACTAATATTCTCCTTGGATCCTCCCACAAGAAGAAAACAATGCCTTCCCCCAGACATTTCTAATGCTGTTGAATTGGTTCGACTCATTTCATAATTAAAGGTCCCATATTGTTCTCCTTTTCGGCAAATTAATCAAAGTCTCTCATGTCCCCACAGTGTCTCTCTCAGTTTTTTCAGCTCAAAATACTGCATAGTTGGTTCATCCTACTAGGACTGTATAACTCATGGTTTTCGGGCTGTTCTAAACCAACAAGCTGCTGTTGTTCCCGCCCTCTTCAGGAAGAACGTGCTGTCTGCTTTTGTGATTGGCAACCCTGAGCTGTCAATCAGGTTAATTAGGTGTTACTGGCTTGTAAAGCTGGGAGGCTAACTAGTTATGTTGGAGCTTGAGGAATGGCAGAAGTAAGCATGTTCATATCTTAACAGCTTTTATTTGTCACCTCGAAGTGTAAAACAACCAAAAAACACAATAAATAGAAGATTTTCACCATATAGGACCTTTACAGGTTCTATATGCGACCTTTTCAGAACCACTGGATGGGATGTTATTGGGGCTCGGGCATCTCAGGTCCCTCCACATCGCTTCACTTTCATTTACAATAACATTGTAAAATATATTCAATGACTGTCATGAGTTGTTTTCAAGTTGACTAAAGTTATCTTGACTTGACCTGCATCTCTTTTCTCTGTTCGTGTCTTTTCCACTTCATGTTTCTCTGTTTCCACATTCCACTCGGACTGGAGTATACCATGTGTGGAAACAGACACACAAAGATCGGAGCCGACCAAACATGAGCAGAGGAGAGACTCAAAACAGCAGTAGAGACTTTCACACTGAGTTGAAATGAAAGTATGCATACATGAGGTCAACAACAAATAAAATACTGTGATATTTAAATTCTTTGTATTAGTGGTCACCGGTGTGGGAGGTCACTCTCAGTCTGTTTGTAAGCTGTGGGAGGATAATTATTTCCATTGTTGATTCATCTGTCAATTATTTCCCTGAATAATCAATTACTTGTTTGGTGTGTTAAATGTCAGAAAATGGTGAAAAAGGTCAGTCAGTGTCTCCCAAAGCCCAACATGACATCTTCAAATGTCTTGTTTTGTCCACATATGTCCACAACATATTCAATTTACTGACATAGAAGAGGAAAGAAATCAGAAAATATTTAAGAAGCTGGAATCATAGAACTTAGACTTTCACTTTTCATTTTCTTTAAAAAGCACTTAAACCAATTCATTGCTTTTCAAAATAGTTTGCAATTAATTCAGTAGCTGACAACTAATTGATTAATTATCAACATGCACATGTGGCCAGACCAGTTGCTGAAATCTACAACAGAGAAGCTCAGATTACAACTAACATGGAGGGAATGTGACGGTATTCTCTGCAAGACACCATGATTGCACTAAATCTTTACATAGCAGGTCGTTGTTTGCTGCTCTATTAATGCTGTAGTTATGTTCAAAATCTTGCATATTCTACCTTTAACAACTAAAAGAGGCAAAGAACAAAAAAAAAATGAAGAGGTTGTGCCACAATTGAAACCATTTTAATCTAATCTATGTATCTAGTACATAATCTAATCTGTGTATGGACCATGAGTCTGGAATAAAAATATCTATCTAATCTAATCTGATTGTATATGGTATATACACCGATCAGGCATAAGATTATGAGCACCTGCCTAATATTGTGTTGGTCCCCCTTATGTGGTCAAAAATGCTCTGAACCATTGGGCATGGACAAGAGGACCTCTCAGGGTGTCCTATGTGATCTGACACCAGGATGTTGGCAGTGGATCCTCTGGGTACTCTGGCTTGTGCAGTGGAGCCTCTGTCAATCAAACGTGTTCCACTGCATCCTGTGGATGCTTGATCAAAATGGGGTCTAGGAAGTTTGGAGGTCAAATCAACATCTTGCGTCATTGTCATGTTCCTCAAGATGTTCCTGATTGTTTGATGTTTTTGCCATGTGGTGGGGTGCATTTTCCTGCGGGGGTAGGTCAGTGACATTTGGGACTGCCATTTGCATGAGGGACTGTGCTTGTTCTGGGACAACGTTTATTTGGGTGTCTAAGTCTCATCAACATGAATGGGAAAATCCACGTAGTACCAATATGATCAATGTTATTCACTTCACCTGTCAGGGGTCATCATGTTGTGGCTGATCGGTGTATATATCTGTATCTAATAACAATTTTTACATATCCACGCAAACTCTTTGTTAATTAGCAAATTTCACATTTATTGCAAATCTGATAAACTGTCAGGTCAGTTTGCTAAAATAAAAATGAAAAGTTGAGGCACCACTGCCAGTGAGCTGCATCCAAAATGTGATACCGATCTGGAATTTATATGCTTGTCACTTTTTTCCCCCCTTTTAGTGTAGAATGACCGTTGGAATAGATAATTAATGAGTTTAATCATATATGGCCATAAAAATCTGCATTCTGTGATCTGCATTCCTTTAGAGCTGCTAAGACTAGTCTTTAAATTAATTAGTTGGCTGGCAGAAGATGAACTGGCAATCGTTTTTATAAAACAATTTATCCCTTTATATCATCTTTTTAAGCAGAAATAGCAACCATTTCTTCCTTCCAGCTTCTCAAAAGTGGCAGTTTCATGGTTGTCTTTTGTCAATTATTATAATATCGCAAATATTTTGGGGTGTCTTAGACTGTCAAATAATAAAAAAAAACATGATATGAATACATCACCATTAGCTTTGGATTAGCTACCATTATTGCATCCCTAAATACATGTATGACCTATTGTGCAATATTTAGTCTCTTTACAAGCGTAGGCAAAAATGAAATGTTAATATGAGGTGAAAAAACAAAAGAAAATCGCCTCTTTGGCTCTCCAAAAACAAATCTGAATAATACACAACCTTCCTTTGCTGACCCCATCTGTCCCTGTTAATTTCCACACCAGTTCTGAATCACTTGTTTTTGTACATTAAGTTGATCACATTTATCTCGGTGGGAGCACAGAAAAAAGAAGTCGTGAATACAGACAGTGGAAAATAGCAGCAGGCCTTAACAATAAGTGCTTATTAATGCTGTGGGACACAGCAGAGACAGTATCATTCCTCCTACATCCAGAATTGGGCCTCAGTGTGCATTCAGACATCGTGGCACACTGCACAGCACATAGAGTACTCATTGTTAAGCACTGTGCTGAAACAGTTTAGCATGACAGAGGAATTCTGAGTCATAGTGGTAGGTGTTGTACTGTAGTATGCTTGAAAAGATAGGGAGAACATTGAGGCTTGGATCATAATTTTCTAAAGGCTAACGTGGCAGAGTGTACTGTCTGGTTTTTGCAGAACAGAACACTGCGCAAACAGTGTTGTGTAAGCGAGTGCTGACAATGCAGCTAAAAGTGCCAAATCACAAACACAGATACCTCCTCATACATGACACAGAAAAAATTACTTAATTCAGTGGTGGGTGTGTATTCTATGGACCTGAGATGCGCAAACTTTACCTGGAGACAGGCGACCTACATGCAGCTTGAATTTAGATACTGAAACTGGAATGTGTCATTGTTGCTGTGACACAACCTAAATTACATCATCTCCTTGGACAGTTGTCATAATTTCAGTGCTCAGCTTGTCTGAGTCTATGCCAACATGGAGGACAACCGAGGAATAATGAAAGGGGAGCAGAGTGACTTGTTTGTAAATGCAGTTCGGACATTTTTCCATCAGCAACTTCATCAGTACAGCAGCAGATCGGGTTTAGCCGTGCACCCAATTGAATGTCATGGTTGGGAAGCCATTGAGGGATCATGTCCTTCTCACAGGGGTAGTGTGAACTTATGATTCAGGTTAAGATCTTCACCTGCAGGAGAAAAAAAGAACCTGGTGAGTCATGGCATGGACATGGTATCTACATCTTCCCAGACCAATAGTGCGTCGCTAAAATGTTTCTACAAACGAAAAACAGCCCAACACCTTTGTTTAGCTTGTGACAAAACATTTTACAGATAATATAAAGGGTTTCAAGCCCTACCAGCAGTCCGACTTTTAGCATGGTTGCTTGGTAGGCCCACCACTTTTTCCAGACTGGAAAATCTCAAGAACTATTTGATGAATATTGACATTAAATTTGATATCGCATAGGGGTATGTGTTGTACAGGGAATGCGTTTTTTCCTTTTTAGACTTTTCCAGAATTTTCTTCTGGTGCCACCAGCGGGTCAGAGTTGAAATACTCTCACCAGCCACTTTAGGTCAAGGTCAAGGTCAAGGTCAAATTTATTTGTATAGCACATTTACATCAGCCAACGCTGCCCAAAGTGCTTCACAGGCAATAAAATATCAGTAATAAAATGTACTAAAAACTAAAAACACAGAAAAACACAATACAAGATAAAATACAAATAACAGAAAGTCATTAACAATTTACAAAAGTGCAACTCAGCTTAATTATTGAAGGCCAGTGCAAAAAGATGGGTCTTCAATGATGATTTAAAAAGATTTACAGAGGCAGCAGTTCTAATATTTAATGGAAGACTGTTCCATAACTGAGGAGCAGCTACAGAGAAGGCCCTGTCACCTCAAGTTTTCCGGCGTGTTTTTGGAACATTTAGAAGTAATTGACTAGTGGACCTCACTTTATTAGGAACACCTTTGATATCAAATGTAAGTCTAATACAGCTGCTAAGCCATGGACACAATGCCAGCCCTGTTAACATACATGAGGGGCACAAAATATTGGGAATGCTTTCAAATGTAATGCAATCCAGTGATGAACCACCATCACCCATTATCACCTCAGTTATAAGCATGAAGTAAAATCATCCTTTCTTTGACATGAACAAAAGCTGAAAATGTCGAGGCTTCATAAAAATAGAACTTATGGCAGAGTTGTTGCATTGGATTGCATTAGATTTTCAAAGGTGTTCCTAACGAAGTGGCCTGTGAGTGTGGATGAATATCTACAAGATGGATTGTCCAAAAGATTTGCGTTAACAGTCGTGGTTGCTGAAACCCAGATTTTTTCCTCTTGCAACATTGTAAGGTTGCAGTTTTCAGTGCAATGTCTCGAAATTCTGTTCAGTTTGTCCAGTTCTTTGATTTATGATGTAAGATATGTAAAACTAATGATGTACAAAAGAGTGCTCTAAGTGCAGATTTCAGGCTATAATTCCATTAACTTAGAGTATATATTACTGTAGATACCTAATATTTAGGTAGGTGAGATAAATTTGTATCATATATAATTCTGTAGGATCTTAACCTTAATATTTAAACCCATTTATGTGCTGGAAAGCTCTTTGGATCAGTGGCTATTGTTTTAAATATGCCATATAAATAACAATGACTTGACTTAATTGGCTGCAATATCTTTCCTATTATTATTCCTTGGCCCAGACAAGAAGTCTGTGATCAGTGCCATTTGTTAGCATGTCTGTTCATCCGTCTGTTCATCTGTCTGTCTGTCAGCAAGACTACGCAAAAACTACCAGACCTAATTGTAGGATTTTGCTGTGGATCCAGACCACTTTCATTAACATTGCTAGATAGTGCATCGGCCTTGGCGGAGGATGCATTCTCTCCAGAACTCCTCTTTATTGTATTTTATTACAAGTATTTTGCTAGTGGCCTTGTTATCCCAGATGAAATTCTTGCTCTGTTGTGTTTCTGGGTGATATATCTTCCAGTAACCTTTATATCAGAGTCTCAGCAGTAAACACGAGACAGAAAGACCAGCCTCCCGTGTTCTGACCTGGTGCTTCCTGAGCCAGCTACCTAACAAATCCCATTGCCTCCATCAGCTTCAATGTGCCTTGACATTAGTGCTAATTAGAAAATGTTAGCGTCATTGTCACTGTTTTTTATATTAGCTTGCTGACATTAACAACTAGCTCCAAGCGCTACTGCACGACGAAAAGAAATTTAGGAGACCTATTGCCACCGCTTAATTAAACACATGGTTGCAAGATAAAAATTCTAAGGTATAGATTTCAATGAACGTTTTAGGTTTCAGACATTATTTTGATGGGTTGGGTTGACGTAATATAATAATGGTAATTGCATCAACTTAATATTGTGTGTAATATAAACTCAAATTGGTTGTTTTTGATTGCAGACTTTAAATATCATGTGCTCAAATACACAACTGCAATTAATAATTAAAAAAATAAAATTTAATTGCCATCAATTTGGTTGTTGAATGTGATTTCTACGACATGAACAAAAACATGAAAAAGCCAAAAATTACAGAAGAGAATTTAATTTAAGCAACGCAATTTAAAAAAGAAAAGTTTCTTGTTAAGGTATTTGAGTACATAACACATAAAATTCTTTTAAAATGCTTGTTGGAACAACTTAATTTTTCAGAATAATCAGCCTAAAAACTTGTGTTTATGCTAAGCTATCAATAGATAAGTGGTAATTAAAAAAATTTCTTTTTCCCTAACTTATTGTTGTTTGTTGGTCGAACAAACGTTTATTAGAAGTTGCCATAACTTAAAAATATCCTTGCATTAATTTTTGTTGTTGTACCCAAGCATTACTTTTTATAGTGTGATGCTATTAAATTGTTTATTCAGCTTAAGAGAAAGTTCATTCATGTTTCATTTCAATAGATTAGAAGGCAGATTTGTTAGATGTGTATAACACAAATTGGAGAGATGCAAAAATATGATCTGTTGTGCATTGTTACTGTTACATTAGATAGCTGTGCCTTTTTTTTTTTTTTTTTTTTTTTACTGTATTGTCAGTTTATTTTGATGGTTGCAGAACACACTTAAAGTCCTACATTGAAAGAGATAAACTCTGATATAGGCAGCAATTAAGCAGAAGGCAAGAAGGTGTGACAGCAGACTGCAAATAAATAGGATATGCTAAACAGCTCCAGTAGTAGGATTACAGCTCCATAGGGCCCCGAGGTGTTTGGAAGGGTGTCAATACCAGATGGAGGCAGACAAACTAACCACAACACCTGAACAAACTGTTCAGGTGTTGTGGTTTGTTTTGCTCTCAGTGGATCAGTGCTGTCTCTGAGATGAAAGTTTTTTTTTTCCATGAAAGGCAGCAATAGGAGACTTGATGACAATCTCTCTTGTCCTTTCCTTCAGCTGGCTGCCTACTGAGCAGCAATACAGCGAGGCTTAGAGCACAGGAAGACAGGAAGGCAGGATGTGAGGATGCTTTTGATTGCTAAACCTACGAATTGGTTCTGAAGCTCTGAGCTACCTGCAGGGTCTTCAGGAAGAAAATCCTCTGGTGGACTTTCAGAGGCGTTCTTTTGCTATTTGGAGGATGATGGTATTCTTTCAAAAAACATGACAGATCAGTAACCGTTCGTCTGCACGGTGTGATGAGCGTGCAATTTCTTTCACAAGTCAGATTTACGTATATGACTTGGTTTTCTCATACTCAGAGACAGTCCTCTTCCTTCTTACACATGGAATGAAATGCAACACAGTCCTTAAAAACATTTGTAATGCTACTTTCTTTCAGTACAGTAATCAGATAATCAACAATCAACTGCATTAGGGTAATAATATACTCATGCCTGAGTGGTGTTGTGTACTGTATTACGTGCTTTCTATGATGCTTAGCTTGTGCCTTGCAATGCCTTGGGAGCACCACTTCAAGCAAAGTGTCAAACGGACCAGTAATTGTTCTGTGATTGTGTCGTCCACTGAATTACGCAGCTTGGCAGGACGCACAGTGTGATGCTCAGGCAGCTGAGGAGGAGAAAGAGCAAAACGTTTTTGTCTTGCACCTAAGCAGCAGGGGAGTAGACCATACAGACTGCTGTCTTTATATCAGGAACATGGACCGGACTAGATCAGGTACTCATTCTTAAAGTTTATGATGCAATTACAGTGTTTAACTCTGCGCTGCTAATGTAGGGAAGAAAAAGAGTTCTGGACATCGGCCCATCACTGCTACATGAATACTATTTCTTTATGACCTTGCATAAAAATTCATGCCAGTGGGTGCATTGTAAAACTTGGCCTGGCAAGATTTTGTGAAGTCTTCATGCTTGAGCCAAGGGTGAAAAGCCACAAAAGGTCACTTTTGTTAAAATATTTGCAGGGTCAGGGAGCAAAGATATATATATCTTTGTCGTTCTCTTTTTTTTTTTTTTTTTTTTTACACAGTATCTAAATGCTGATCTGTGGTGACTTTTGGGAGGAACAGGCTGTTTTGATTTTCTGCTGCTGCCTTAATAGCAGTTTAAAGTTCAAATATGGACTTTTTTCCTAAATGAGGCCCCTGTGGCTATGGCCATGCTTCTAAGTGAGTACTCAAATGAGTCCACTCAATGGCGAAAAACAAAAAGCTAATGCTGCTCATTATGGTGACTCACTCACTCAGTCAGTCTAATCTACTTTCTCTTTATTTCGCATTATTTTGTTTCCTCCAAATTGGCTTATTAAGGACAGTCTCATGTGCCCCCCAGTAACCTCTGCACATTAGCTGCAGTGAGCGACCTGTGCAGAGTTTGTTAGCCTCCAAACTCCTCAAACAACACAAAAGTGCTCAGTCAAGACTGGCCTAATGCTGGGGGAAGAAAAATATGTGTTTAAAAAATACCTTTCAGGTTGACGAGGGATTTGACTTAACTGTTCAAAGCCTCCTGTAAATATATAAACGTTTTTTTTCTTAGCAGCCTCCGTGTCTCTAATCCAAGAGGTAGGCATGGTTTGTCAAATCATGTTTAAATGAATGCATTTATTTAGAACTGGCAAGTGAATTAGCAGATGTGTACAGGAGAGCGAAATTGTGTTATAATCTTTCCATTTTCTCATTTGTCGTGCCCATGCCTGTCAGCAGCAGTTAGGTGCAGAGTAATGATTTCTAATTGTACGCTTCTCCCTGCCGCCAATTTCAGACCGCGGTAAACTGATGGTTAGCTCTGTCAAGAAATGTGACTGATCGTTGTCCCTGTTCTCTCGCTACTTCTGGCCCATCCTCCATCTTCCTGATGTGAAAAAAGTCAAACTGTTTGGATCAGACCGAACAAAGCATCAAAATTGGAAAAAAAGAAAAAAAAAGGTACTCTTTTGTGGGCCCATATGTGCAAATGTTGTGTGCTTGTGCGCTTCAGTGTGTGTTTGTGTGACTGCGTGTGCATTACTGCACGTCTGGAGGAACTGCGAGATATGTTGTTGTGACATGCCTTGTCTTCCGTTCTGTAGAAAAACAAAGACAGTCGCTGCTGGATCCAGACAGCATAACTAATTAGTCACAAACACACATGTGAACACACACACACATGCACAGGCGCACATATACACAGCGTGGATACATGCGGGAGCCAGCGAGTGGGATATGATGTCACCTCCATAACCATAATTACCCGTCATAAATCATGTGGTGTGACACCCTGTCACAGAGTGAATGGGTGTCCTATGTGCCAGCTAGGGATGGCTGCACTTTACTGCTGGGTGCCACGGTGCCACCGTACTGCGGACGCGCTCCGAGTCAAGTGTGTGTTTTGACGTTCATTTTTCTTCACTCATCATAGCCTCCTCAATGATACAAAGTGTTCTTTTATGGTTCCTTTGCTATCGTTTAGTAACAGTCAGCGTGGGTCTGACACACTGTGGGGGTTTTCCTGGTGGTTGTTTGTCTCAGTGTGAAATGAACACTATGGAGTACAAAGCAACATGGGTCTTCTGGATCGAAGCCAGAGGATTTGTAGTCTCTTTAAATGTGGACATTTTCCAACATAGTAAATTAAATTAATGCAAAGAAAACCTCAATTATTTTGTGATAAGTGTTCATTTTATCCTGATACACCACACACTGATCACCATTTATCACACATCATACAGATTAGTTGTTAAAGTCATTTCAGTAATGTTCGGTTTATTTGGCAGTTTGGTGATGGGGTTGTTTACCGTTCTATTTGTTTAAGGGTTTATATCGACTTCTTCTGTCTTTTTGTGTATGAGGTTGCGATAAAAAGTTCAGTGATTTTGTTTATCAAAACCAAAAACCATACTTGATTTAAATTTTGCTTCCATCTCCATCCATAAGTAGCATCCTCACGCACTGCTCCCAGTGCTCCTGCCATGCTTGGAACGTCATCTGGAATTCCTGTTTTGTAAACATGTTGAGCACCACCTGCGATGTACGCTGCATCTCCTGCACTGTCAAAATGGTGACCCTCAAACTTTAATTTCATCTTAGGGAAGAAATTGCACGGAGAAAATTATGTTTGAGTGGGAGGGTAGTGGTAATTGTGTTGTTGTGGCCAAAAAAAACTATGTTTAATCACTATGCTATGACCGGGCGCACAGTGCATTGGAGCGCCCACATCACATTGATCCACAGTTCAGGAAGTTTGCTTTAAATGTTCTCCCTCGATCCACCTCTTGTCACCAGTGATGATTCTTGAAATGAAGGTTGTATCATTTCAGCTGCTGACTGACACAGACTGTGATGTTTGAGGTTCATGAGAAATCACACAAGCACAAAGAATCCTGACATGTGACAGTTACTGTTTGTACATGTTGCTCCATGGCTGCACAGCAAGAACTGTCTCTGAATTTTTTGACTGCCCCTTCTATAAAGGTGTGACAGAGTGCTGTGAATGAGTTGCTGT
Organism: Chromis chromis; assembly: GCA_900302755.1. Taxonomy (NCBI): domain Eukaryota; kingdom Metazoa; phylum Chordata; class Actinopteri; family Pomacentridae; genus Chromis; species Chromis chromis. Next base: position 14,967 of record OMNN01025825.1, read on the forward strand.
AACCTCTACCATGAAGAGAAGATATGTGACTACAGGTAACTTATTTTCTGCATGTTTTGTCTATTACCAAGTCAAGGCCACAATTTTGAAACTTACTTTTGTCGAGTACTGTAGCATGCCAAAGGTAAATACTACAAGAACAATAACAGCATGTGAAATGGCATTGGCAAGGGCAGCAACAGGTCTGCTGCATTTGGGTCAGCAACAAGTCAAACACTACCAAAAGCCTAAATGAAAACAGTGTCGCTGACGGGAGCGTACCTATGTTCCCCAGGTCCTATGTTCCCCGGGTCCTATGTTCCCCGGGTCCTATGTTCTCCGCTTTGTATGTGACCGGGGAACATAGGACCCTTTTTAGGAAAAACAGAGAACATAGGACCCTTTTTTAGAAAGAGGGTCCTATGTTCCCCAGTATGTATTGTGACCAGGTCCCCCATTGGGGAACATAGGACCCGGGGAACATAGGACCTGAGGAACATAGGGATGACCCCTCGCTGACCATGTTGAAAAAAAGGTGGAAAAACCTTCGACTTATCTAAGGACCTCTAAGACAGACACCTTCTGTACTCAGAATTCATGGAGAGTTTTTGCAATAGCTGCAATTTCAAAGGTAATGGCAGCAAGTTTCTAATATTGTCACAAACCTCTTAGATGCCAGCGGGTCAGCAGTAGCTTTGCCTACATTCCGTTGTTTAACCTTCACTTAAGGATTAGGAATGCTTCATCAGAACTAAGCTGACACAGCTGATAGAAAATAGTCAGAATGTCCAGTTTTCAGCATGCAAACAGGCACAAACTCTCTGCAGCTTTCCAAAAACAGGATTTCGACATTAATCATTTTACGGTTGTTTTTGAGTCTGACCCAGGGTTGCCAGGTCTGTGTGACAGAACCAGCCCAAAAACTGCAGCACTGCACTCATAAAGTCTATGATTACAGCACATTTCGTGTGAGTGTGTGTTTGTGTACAAGCTGATCTAGAGTCAGTTTTGTGTATTGCCCAAATAATTTCATTTGGAATGGATTTCATTTTTAGTTATTACCTCCGCCAAGCGCGGCGTTTGTCTGTTTGTCTGTCTGTCTGTCTGTTTGTCTGTCTGTTTGTTAGCAAGATAACTTGAAAAGTCATGAACGAATTTTGATGAAATTTTCAGGAAATGTTGATAATGGGACAAGGAACAGGTGATTAAATTTTGGTGTGTTTATGTGTGTGAGTCTATGGACAGCTTCCAAGATATACAGGACATACAATTACTTTTTACCTGTTGTAATCT
>OMNN01025829.1:9705-41429 GCA_900302755.1 Chromis chromis
GACATTTCTGAGAGTGCAAATACACACCAGGAGCTAACCAACACTAGCATAAGAGGTAAGTAACATGTACATATTCATTTCACATCACTATGAATGTAACTTACATCATCAATGACTGCTACACCACTGTAAACATATGGACAGTTGAACGTCGGAGAAAAGAAGGAACTGCAAAGACCTCTTACAAAATAAGAGCGCCCACTTCAAAATAAAGGCATGAATATACAATAGTCTATAACTTGAAGAATTCTTAACACCTATATATGCACATATTTTCCCCACATAATTGCAGGGCACCTCAAGTCAGTCCTGTAGTGGAATTAGCATATTATTATGCCTTCTCTTATCATGATGGCTCTCTGGCGAGGTAAAATGCTATGATTTTCAAATGTACATACCCTTTTGGCAAAGCAGGAAAACAGCTTACATGTAAATTGTTTATTTTTATGTAATATTTTCAAACAGCGTGGGCAGAATCCTAACAATAGACACAAACACGGCAAAAGTGACCCTTTTGAAAACAAGTAAATAAAAGTAACCTTAGCGCCATCTTACCCGCCTGCCAATGCCAATGCGCTATTTTGATATTTCGATGTTGCTCATACCATTCTGAATCGTCGCTCTATTTGCTGTAAATTAGGTTCTTTCATATGTTAGCTGGTGGAGCTTATAGTCATTCACAGTAAGGCAATTACACTGTGCGCTTTTGAGGCAGCTCCTGGCAGAATCATCCAGACTTATCATCATCTCAGCGTGCAGGAGTCCACAAACTATGCAGCAGTGAGAGTCGAACACTATAATCAAGTGTAACTATGAGGCGCTTAATCTGACTTTGATTTTATTCAAAAAAGATTTTCTCCGACTTTTAACTTCTGAAATTTTACTTAACTACTTCTACTTTTACTTAACCCTCTGAACTCCAAGCAGTTTTTGGGTGTTTCCTGCTGTTCATTTTTTCACTACTCAATGGAAACAGCATGACCGTGGCTAGAAGTAGAGAGAACTCGAAAATAAATAAGACAAAAAGAAAAAAAGAAAGCAAAATGTCTTTATTTACTGCCCACAGATGTTACCAATACTGAAAAAATGGTCCTGTGTGTTAGCACAGCCTGCAGTTCAGCCTAGTACAGCTTCTAAGTTGCACAGAGGAGCAGATTTTTTAGTTTTCTAGAGTCTGGTTAGAGTAAACCATACATATTAGACAAAATTCTACATAAGACTATGCAGGATAACGTGATATTGAAATACAATGATTTTAAGCTTAACTCTGAAGGAGCTGCTCACCACAGATGAGTAGTTCAAGGACCACTGGAAAGCTGAAAATCCTCTGATAAAAAGATGTAATTTAATCTGTATTGACTACATGAATTAAACATGTTATCCATTAATTCTTGTAGTTATTGATGTTAACAGGTGGAGTTATTCAAGTTGCACATAATACCTCTAAGCAAAAAAGGGAAAAAAAATGCTTGTAGGTCATTAGTGAGATATGACGCGTGACTGACATTTATCACAATTTAGGTTTTTATTATGTTCATCGTTATATTCCCGGAAAGTACGGCCAAAAAAAAAAAGCCACTAAGAGTTAATTGAAGTCAGCTAGCTTAGTCACTTGTCACCGATGACAGTTTCCCCTCATTCTGCTGGATCTTATTGGGCCTCTGGTGCTCTGCGACTGCTTCTGATTGGATCTTACACAGTTGGAAGGTATCTCCAATTATTGGCCTGTGGCTATGGGATGATGGAGACAGAGAGCAGAGAACTGAGAAATAGTCAAGGAAGTAATGATGAGGGGAGAGAGAGAGAGAGAGAGAGAAAGAGGAGAGACACAGCTAAGTGGTGCAGATCAGGAGAGGGAAAAGATTGCTTTGGGTAATTAGAGAAGTGACAACTTTGATTTCAACATGAGTTGGGGATGGGGAGAGGGGGGCTTTCTTTGGCTCACTCCGGCAGCCACCCTCGCACAAATCCACCGTGGCCGAGATGAAAGGTGGTGAGGGATCCTGTTGAAGCAGGAAGAGAGAGGGGAAAGAAATGAAAATGAGCTGTTGGATTGATAACTGCTCCACAGATGAAAGATGAGCGAGCAGTTAAAAACAGTGAGATATCGCGTGTTTCAGATGCGCGCAGACACGAGCGGTGGGCGATGTATTTACACGGAACAAAGGAGTGAGGTGGGTAGGTAAATTGTTTTCTCTTCCCTCGTGCGTCACATGAAGAAACACAACTTGTCTGCGAGCTTTTCCTTAAAAATGAGAGCTTTTACTGCAAAAATGCCATTTTACCATGTAAATTCTTTCCAACTTAAGCCCTGAAAGTGTCCTTTCTAAGACACAAATCTGACTGCAGCAACAATATTTCAACAATCTCGTTTCAGAAGCTTATTTTTCTTGACTCTAAGGCAGCAAAGTTTTCTTATTCTGCCTGCTGTCAAGATACTGACAATGAAGAAAATTACTGAAACACCTGGATAAAAACAGGCTGAAATGTCTATTTTACAGCCAAATTAAAATATAAAAACAGCACTTTACCAAAAACATGAATTTTTGCAGAGACGCATTTAGTAGCACAAGGTTACAGTACAAGGAGCAGTGGTTTCTTCTACCCATCTGCTCTCAAAAACACCCAGTGGATATGAGAGCAATCCATCTAAAGTTACCTAATGAAAAACAGAATGAGGCTTGCTTGACAGAGAGAGGTTTCTGTGAGAGGGAGGGAGAGCAGGATGGCCGCTGGCCAATCGTCTCCAATGTAATCTCCATTCTTGTGGATGGATTTCCGATGTGGGTGTCCTGTACAAGGGCATCTGGCTGCCTGCAGAGCTACATGATATACAGTTGGCTCCTCGGAGAGTCTCCACACACACACTCACATGTAGTACACATATGCACTGATACGGAAGGAGACAGAACAGTGTATGATTCATATGCTGGATTATCAGCACACTCAAATCCAGCTCTCCCAGACAGACATAGAAACCGATACTCTATACTCCCTGCACGGCCTCCTTCCCGTCCCCCACCTCGCTTTGTGTCTCCCTGAGGTGCCAGTCAATCAGCGTGCCCTTGCCCTGCCCCTCGCAACACAGCTGTGATACCGACCCAGAACCAGTCCCATCATGGCTGTTAATCCAGCCGATGCTCCAGGCTGCAAACATGTGGTGAGGGAAGAGCACAGTCTGAGCCTGTGGAGTAGGAGTAGTACCGGTGTTTCAAGGTGGATGGTTTGAGCCTGGGGCGGAGGGGGGGGGTCCAGAGCCTCGGGCATGTTGGCTGGGCAAACATACATGACTAGTGTGGATAAGTGTGGACCAGCTTCTGATATTGACATGCTCACAGCCTGCTGGGATGTGGATCTTCCTCTGGGTTACATTTTATTTAGGATTGATATGTGCCTGTGACTAGAATACATACGCTTGGCCAACAGCTCTATGGTATGCCTTGTGAGTAATAGTTCATCAACAAAATACTTCTGAAATACCAAAGTTGCTGCACAAAAGTTCCTATTGTAGTATTATCTTAGAGTCTGTATGTCACCCCGAGTGACGACATATATGGCTTATAGAAATCTAAAACTGCACCTGACTTTAAAATGTCCGCCGTCTCCTTCAACGTAGTCTCCTTGTGCAGGGATGCACCAATCCCAGCGCTTCTGTCACGCTTGGAATGCTCCCTGGAAGTCCCATTCTGTGAGCTCATCAAGGACCATCTGCGATGTGCGCTGAAACGGCAATCCTTCAACTTGAATTTCAATTTGGGGAAGAGGAAGAAGTCGCGGGGGGCCAAATCTGTCGGTTAGGACGGGTGGGGGGGGAGCACGGTTTTGTTGGTTTGGTCGCAAAACTCACAGGTTTGTGAATGGAGATGGCGATGAGTTTTTTTGCAACAAATGTTCTTGCTACGTTGACAGGGACAGATTTTCAGTGCACAATACAATGAATGATAAAGAAAATGATGGTTTTTGGAGACTGCAAGCTCTTCCACTGCAAAGACTGCCTCTTGGTCTCTGGGTCGTAGCTGTAGACCCAACTCTCCTCACTAAAAGATGTTTGTCGGCACGAACATGGTCAGAGATCTGCAGGTTTTTAACAGCTTCTGCTCCAGAGTCAGGAGTCTGCGTGCGAATTTGGCAGTGTTAAGATTTTACAGAACCATATTCACAGGCTCAGCATTTTTTCACACATGACTGGTAAATGGACTTGGAAGTGTAACATCAGTAGAGTGCACCATTAAGGGAGCATTAGTCAACATTTTAACGCTGGTGTCCATTAGTGAAGGTTGGCCGTAAAAAGGAGAAATATACGCCTCAACAGCTTAGAGCCTCTGTGTGATTAACTAGTTTATTTTTCTCTCTGTTGTGTATCTGATTTTCTTGAGTGTCAGGTCCGATAGCATTGTCTCGCCGTCTTTTATATCAAGCAAAGAGAGCGGTCTTGGGAATGAGGCGAGCCCGATAATGATGGTGAGGGAGAAGAGGATGGCCCAGCTGTTTAATCTATCCCTCCCCGATTTTCATGCAGAGCAGGCTTCAGCTGGTGCGGAGAGAAAAGCGAGGAGGAAGAAGAAGTTTCGCTGGTTCACTCAGAATGACTTATTTCTCCAAGGATCCGAATGCAAACAGATGCAAACAAACAAGCAGGACACTGAGGAATGTAGATTTTCTGACACTGCAGAGTTAAGGACACAAACACCTGTCCGACAGGACTTTGTGGCATTTTTTTAAATCAATTTAAACTCTATATTTTCTGCTCAAATTAAACATTATGCTCTTCGTGTTTTCCCTCACTTCCCCTTTTCTTCCCCTTGTCCATCTTTTTGTTTTGAGTAGAAACATAGAGCCATTGTTTGTTGATTCCTTCGCTGCCTTTGGTAGTTCATGAGGATGTTGTCAGTCACTCCTGTTTGCCAGGGAAACAACACACACACATTTGCATACAGTACACACACACTCTTCGCTCTCAGAATTTATTACTTTGCCCGCTGCACACTTAGTCAGATTATGTGTGTGTGTGTGTGTGTGTGCGTGTGTGGTAATGAATGGCATTGCCTGTGTCACAATGTACTACATTTAATCTCCTGGTAATAAACTCACTGTTAGCAGGAAATGAAGAAGGATAGAAGGGTAAAATGGAGTGAAGGTAAACAAAACAAAAGGAGGGAATTAAGGGAGCGAGTGGGAGGAAGGTAGGAGGGAACGGCAAGAGTTTGGTTGAAGAAGAAATTGGAGAAAAAAACAAAACGAGAAGAAGAAAGAGGAGGGGGTGGGACATAGTGAAGAAGGGAGGTGGTGAAAGTGCAAGGAGAGAATGGGGCATGGAAGGTATTAAGAAATCAAAATGGGTTTTGGCAGGAGGGTGAGAAAAAGGACAGAATGAAGCGTGGATGAAGGATTGTTTGAGAACAAGGGAGGGACAAGCAGAGAGGAAGAGTGGTTAGATGGAAAATGCGCAAGCAAGAAGAAATGAATAAGTGAGTAAGACAAGGAAAAGGGATTAAGGAAAGAGCAATGGCAGCCAGAAAACAAGGGGAAAATTTCCATGGCTAGAGAACAGAGGAAGAAGTCATTTCCTGGGTGCAGTGTTGAGCACCCGCCACTAGAGGGAGAACTCCAGCTCTCCAGTTGCTCCTCATTATCAACAATTATACAGCTGATAAAATGGATCCTGCATGGGATTAAGTTACTGGAAGTGGCTGCCTCGGTGTGATTCAGACAAGAAAGTTAGAGGAGGGAGGAGATTTAGTCAGGATTTGAGGACGAGATAGCAGATGCAGCAGTAGGAGGAGAACATACAGGATTGATTCATCTTACCGAGGACTACTGCCTCCCACTATTTTCCTTTCGCTCTGTTATTATTTTGATCGCCTTTTCTCTGCAACCCCCACCACACCCCTCTCATTTCTCCCATCTTCCCCTCTCTGCCGCCAGCAGCATCTGCCTCTCCTTCCCTAATTCAGTGATTGCAGCAGAGTGCCCATGTCATTACTAAAACAGGGCTGCATGTGCACTGTAATTGCTGCACTGCCTTTTTTTTTCCTCTCTCCAGAAGGCAGAGTGGTACCTCGCTAATCTTAAGTGCAATGTGAACACATGCATGTAATGGCTGCAATAAAGGTTTCTTTTAATTTGGGACAATTATGTGTTTCAGAAAAGACATCTGTAATCACAGGCAGACCACTTAGAAAATGTGAAGTACAAAACAGTTTCCTTTTTCTGTCAGTTTTATGCTGGTCTGCACCTGTGACTCACTTCTCACCCAAATAAACACAGAGCTACAGGTGCAGTGACACCAAGTCAGAGGTACATGGAAGCCTGCTACATCTTAATTGTGCTTGTCCTCTCCATTCCTCTCCATCCATCTGCCAACTGTTATTCATCCCAGCCTTTCTCCTTTAAACTGATTTCCTTTCTCGCTTTGGCTCTCATTATCTCCTTCGCAGTGGCCCTATTGCCCACGCACAAACAGCTGTGTCTGTTCATATACAGTATGCACACGTGCAAACACATCTCCTCTGCCTATGTGAGCCATTTTTTGCGCAGGCAGGCGTGGGTAGAGAGACCCCTGGGGAGTGGAAGTAGGTACTGCAGAACTGAGAGGTGGTCTATTTTAGATCACTGCAGCAGCACTGAGCGGTGGGGTGGGGTGGGGGAGCAAAATCAAAGTCAACTAGCGAGGATGCAGGATACACTTCTTCTGTTTGCTGTTAAGACATTGATCCTAAACTCTCCTTCAGTCTCTCACTTGTGTCTTTGCAGATGAATTCATCAACCCCTTGTAAACTAAAATCCAGGTCCAAACTGCATTTCGCTCGATTTGCACTGCAACAAATGACGTATTTTGATTGAATTTTTCACTCATGCATATTGCAAATTGGATAAGTCCCAGAAAATGGAAGTGATAATAACATATTCCTCATTTTTGGGAACCTCCCAGAACGTCGCCCCTCCACAAGGACACCAGGGGATTCCCTGACCTGATTTTTGAGTCACTGTGCTAGCATAGCTCTCTAATTTTTAGCCTGTAATCTGCAAAGATTGCCGTTTGACACAGACAATAACTCCTAATTAATCCTCTGACATTGCCACCACATTAGACTTCATCAAACCCCCCCCTCCAGCCTGGCCACCATCAGCTCTCATCTCCCCCTAATTCCAGCTCTGTCTCTATTGACAGTGCCGGAGATGTACGCCGTTTGACCCCGAGGTTGATTGAAGTGAAGTGAGGGATAATAAGTTTGCACAGCAGCGATGAAACTTCTTTGACACGCTGATGAAGTGATGCTAATTGCCAAGTGCCACTGAGAAGTGCTCCGTTAATGCACAAGAAAAGAAGGGGGAAAAAAACCTGAGAAAAACACAGCGTTAACACTTTCACTAACTCCTTTTTCACTTTAGATGAGGTAGACGACTTGAATTCACAATGATGTGATGCTCCACAGGCAGAATGCCATCCTCTTGTTGCATTTGGAAGGTTGCTAATTAGCGACACGTTGTGTGCACTGGGAACTTACATGTCTTCCTTGAAACAACCATGAAATGTGTTCTTGTAATGTGTGATTATCTCATGTTAATGTGAAATAACAATGTTTTATTGCTGACTCTGAGATGTCTTCTTTTTCTGCTTTATTCTTTCAGTGTAGTGATTCTGTTGTTCAGTGACTGATGGTTTTGTGTGCGATTCTAGCTTAACTTACTTCATTACTGCTAATGCTTTTCTAAAGTGTATTCACTTTGCGAATCATAAGTTAGCCCTTCGACAAATGTAATCGTACTACATCTAAATAATTCATAAATCTGTTTAACTTGTTAGTGCATTTAAAAAATCATTTAAACTCAAGGTAACTAGAATGCTGTTAACTTGTCTAACCTAACAAATCAGCCCAAAAACACATCCTCAAGTTCTTCCTGTCCTAACTAAAGCTGATTTTAAAGTACATAACTTGCTAAACATTTGCCATGTTGCCCTTCTAACCTCTAACCTTTCAACTTCCAGATTTTTTGTAACCTCTCTTAATTTGTCTTCTCCAAATTTCTTAAAGGGAACTTTGATAATGAGCGCCTGGCTATTGCTAGACAAAGAATCCCATACCGACTTGGTCGGGTAGTTGACGAGTGGCTACTCGACAAAGGTAATAAAATCCCTTTAACTCCACTAATGATCTAACCGTCTAACCTACCGTTAACCACCACTCTGGAGGAGGTGCAGTGCCATGCAGCAGGGGTGAATGTGATTTGGCTCTAACAGCATATAGGTCCCCTAAAATCCATTACAGGCTTAACAAACCCAATAATGACTGACTGATACATCATTAACCAGCTCCTTTCAGTTAGTCTATATCTCCAGTGGTGAGAAACCAAACTGGAAATCAGGTATTGTTGGAAAATATGTTTTTTTCTATTACAATTAGCTTATTGACAGTTAAAGCTGTCCACTATGTAATAATTGGCATTCGAACAAGTTTACCGTATTTTCAATAACAGCACCATACCCAAACGTTGGTGTGCAGAAATCCAGGGGACCTTAACCAAAGCACCTTAAACTGGGGCTGCATCTCTTCAGAGGATTAACCCCCAAATAACCCAACATAACCCCCTAATAACCTGACCACATGTAAACAGCCTACTGATACCGTTTGCTTCTTTCCTGTGTCTTTTGTTGGCTGAATGTGAACTTGTATTGAATATATTTAATCACTCATGAAAACAAAACAAAAAAAAAGACTTTTGAAGAAAGAGAATCCCCCATGAAAGTCACTAAAAGTTAAAGGGACTGTTGAAGTGTTACATTCATTGCAGCGTGTGGGCGCCATGTACCCGCCCGACATTATGCATAACTAGTGCCATAAGTGTCGAATGTGGTCCCATCGAAGTGATGATACTTTAACCCTTTGAGTGCCGAATGTCCCAACCTCTTTGTCTTTGTCTTGTGTCGTGTGTTTGTGCTGCTGAAGGTGGTTGATTCTTCAAAAAAAAAAAAAAAAGACAGAGGGATAAATTTGACAGCTAAATGGGGCTGAGTCACATAATAGTTTCTGTTTGGTAAAAGCACTGCAGACCCTCAATTCTTTGGAAGAAGCTGGAGACAAGAGCATTAGCGGAATAAAAAGCAGTATAGAGATGAGCATCGACAAATAAATGGATATTTCTGCTGGAGATTGTCTGAATGGTAAAACCTCCGAGACTTAACGGCAACATTTGCATTAGCTTTTCTATCTGCATGAGATATATATTGAGATTATCATGAATTAAACGTTTCAAGCCAATTAGCTTCAGGGGCTCCTCTGAAAAGGTATCGTGAACAAAAGCACATGCAGGGATGAATTCAGAAGATAAAATTTGTCTGCGAGAACAAAATGAAGTATTCATGCGTCAGACAAACAAGATAAATGAAGCGCTTGCATATTTATTTCATGGAAACAAAACAATCCTTGCATTCATCTCCAGCTCTTATGAAATGACTTCTCTGCTCTCCTCCGGTGCGTCGGGGAATGCACTTTTAGCTGAGGGTAGCTAGGACACAAATCAGAATTAAAAAGGCTGAGGAGATGAAAGTTGAATGAAAAAGTGGATCAATAAAAAATGACTTACCCACTTATGAAATGATTTGTGCATGCCATGAAACTCTAAAGAGAATGAGCTTGAAACTGAATGTATTATTCTCTTTCTTCTATAGTTTGAAATGAGTCTGCATCCAGTCATTTAGATGAGCGCATCGGGAGAAAGTAGGCAGGAGAAATAAACAAATAACCCCATCAGATCTCAAGCGCAGCCTTTGATCAGTTCTCAGAATGCAAAAATGAGCAAGGTCGCTTATTTGTTAATATGATTGGATTCATTAACGAGATGTCAGACACACGTCATGGACCGAAGAGGCAAAGGGGTTTTCGGAAGATGCTGCTTGTCCAAAGGACACGCTAGTTTAGCTAACGAAGGGGATTAGCGGACATTTCCGAGCTCAAAGGGTTAAAGCTGTTTGTTGCTTTTATAAGGAAGCGGATAGAACTTAACGCTAAGAAACTTCTAAGCAGAATCTAACCACCTAACAGCAAATCAAACTCCACCCACACTAACCGCTGAGGGCTTCTTTCATCAATCTCCACGGATGTGAATTGAACCAATTGGATTGGATTTTCCAGCTTTGCCCTGCTGGTGACAAATTCAGAGAGCCCTCAGTTATAACCTTGTTATAAATGATGTCTAACATTTAATTGGACCCAGGATGTCAGTTATTTGGAAGAACTTGGACAGGTTGCGGCAATCGTTCGCGACGACAACAACAACAAAAAAATCTAAATAAAAAAGCTAACAATGTTCTAACTCCTGCTAAAAGAAAACAAATCTCCAAGTGACGACGTCTTGCCATTGTCTTCGCCTCCATGTAGCGCAAAACTCAGAGGGTTAAAACCAAGCAAATGAATGAACCCCAAATTCAACACCTGCTCTGGATCATTTTGACAAAGAAATAACTAAAGGTCCCTTTAACATTTATTGTTTTCACCACTGAGGAAATGGATTGTATTGTATTTCAGTGTATTCTTCTGTATGTCATTTGCTATGCAGGGTGAATGGTGTATTTGAATGTGAGTTGTCATGTGTGGTAAACAGTCTGGATCATTCGTCCTGTAATGGTCCAGGCTGCGTTGCCAGTATGGGGTTTAGGTCTCTGGTGATTTTCTTACATTAGTGCCTCAGAGGGTCTCAACATGCTTCGGAGTTCTCGATCACAGTGCAGAAAACAATCAGCCCCGTGGGTCTCCTCTTCAAGTACCTTTACCGTTTCATCAATGTCAGATTCACCGAGCGTGGAAAACCTCCACGTCCTTCAAATCGTGTAGGTGCTACGACAGTGTCATCCATCTCGAGACTCTGTGTGTTGGACAGAAGCAAAATAAGGGTGCTAATCGCTCACATTCACCCCTCTCGAATCAGACTTTTTAGTCACACCAGGACACAATGGAAGTCGTCAAAGCCAGCAGCATCCTAGAGAAGAGCTATGCTGTGGTGCCGCACTGTCTCACCACATCTCATTCTGAAGCCCTTATTCCATCTCCCCTACTGTGTGTGAGGCAGATCAGAGTGAGCATCTCTGGCCACTCTGCGCCTTGCTGACTAAATCCAAAATGGCAGCCATTCCAGAGGCCCAATGGAGGGGAAAAATCCTGAGTCCCAAAAGTTTTCAACGGCTCTATCAGACACAAAACTTAGTCGGATGCGTCCCCCTTTTTTCTTCTCCTTGTGATGGATCTGTCATCCCAGGTTTCCTCCTCTCAATCTGCCTTTCCTAACAGTCACTCTCCTTAAATTCTCCTCTCTTTTTTTCTCTATCAGCCTTTACCACAAAAAAACCTGGTGAACAATCTCCTAAGTCAGTGCAGGTTTTTTTTTTTTAAATGTAGAAACAATAATAACGTGTCACAGCTTCCTGATCTCAACAGGGAGCGCCCGACTAAAAAATACAGATTACAAATAACGAACGAATAAAGAATCAATTTAAAGAATCAATTTCTCATAGGTGTTCCCTTTATTCGCTTACTTGCTCATCTGCTAAAGCTCCCAGAAGAATTGGAGCTTCACATCTTCTTCTGGCGAGGAGTCCGTCCCCGTAGAGCTCTCCCAACAACTTCGACGATCAAGCTCCGAGTTGAGCTACATGAGTTCAGGGAGGAGAAGAGAGGAGGAATACTAGGACACCGGGTCTCTGTGGCCTAAAAAAGCAAGCTGGAGAACCAGGTTTAATGTTCAGTGTTTAATGGTCTGGTGTGAGCTCCCCCACTCCCTAATCGAAAGCAGTCAAGTTCTCCCACTTGGTGTAGGGCCAGAGCCCAAATCAAATCTCCAGGCCAGGCATTGGTCCAGATCTGCTATTCATGATCGCGGCTTCATTTCAGAGATTCTCTCACATCTGGCTGCAGTCAACAGAGAGCAAATCCGTCTGAGCGTCTTTCAGCAACTCCATGATGAGCTTTGCGTCCCGCTGAGTCACTATCTTGTTTTCCCATTTGATCTCCATGCACTATTAAGGCCGTATTTGAGAGAAATAGAGGGAAGCCGAGTGAATTTTAACGCGCTTGCTCATGAGTGGCGAAGTGGTGGCAAGAAATGCGTCTCTGTAGCTGGGAAGTAGGGACTCTTTACTGTTATTTCATGGTTCCCTACCATGAAATGGCCTAAAAACAGTGCAGTCACAGCTGGAGAGAATAAAAGGAGAGAAGATTGTCCCCAGCTAACCACCGTGCTATCTCTCTTTGTGTCTCCCTCGACAGTATCACTTGTTTAAGATCTACATACAGATATAAGATCAGATATCGAGCCACATCTGATTAAATCCCAGCTAGTGTCTCCAGAGTCCTGCAAAATTTGCCGCCACAATCTCATTGCCCTCAGCTGCCTTCAAGGACCTGAGGGCTCCACGCTGCCTCCCAAGGCTTTCAGTCTATCTTCATGCCGCATTTGGCCCCTCATCTCCATTGTCAAACACAATTAATTCATAGTGTTCTACGCGAACCAGCCCAACTTCTGAGGAGTAAAAAAGCAAAACGCTCTTAATTACCAAAGAGAGCCTTGTGCCGAGGAGATAACTTGGGAACACTTCATAATCGACTTTGTCAGCATCCCACCCCACCCCCATTGTGCTCCAGTCTTCTTTGACTTTCTCCCTCCTCCTCTTCCTCCTTTTATTTTTTCTTAAGAGAAAGAAAATGGAAATGGGGGAGTTCTTGTTTGTTGATACAGATACTAGAAATTCTGCAGGCGCGTGAAGGATTTGTGAACACAAACCCGTGAAGACTCTGCGTGCAAACGGTCCAACTTTCTGTTCTGCACGCCACAAAGCTGTGTACTGACAGAGGTGAATTCTGGGCCATGCCTCCCACCGTGCAACTCGGCTGAGGAGAAAACATTTCAGATAGAAGCTCCTTCCAAGCGCATGGCATCCCTCCTCTCTGTGAGATAACAAAAGTGGAAGGAGGATGAGAGGAGCGTAATGATGACGGTGGTGGGAGACAGATACCGCTCTCTCTGGCTGCAGTCCTTTTCATATCCCCTCATATACGCTTAGATCCTTTACCCCACCCCGCAAACCTTTCCACTCTGCCCCCCTCCGACAATCCCCCCCTCCGGGTTAGCTGCTCACAGCCGAGGGAGATGTGTAGCCTGGCGAGAGCACAGCACCACACCGCCATCCCCTCCCCTTCCCCTACAATTGGTTGTAGCAGACATACAGCCGTTATTTTCGCAGCCTCCGACAAGCAATCTTTGCATTAGCAAGCCGAGCGTGGCCCAAACCCAGCCCACTCCCTAGTTTGGCTCTGCTCAGCTAGTAATTACCGACCACAGCTCATCTGAGACAAGCCATTTCTCTCTGTTTAGTAAGGAAAAAAGTCAAGGAGGATGGTGCATTAATGCATAGCTGCAGCTAGAAATTTTCTATTACTCCTGTTAGCGCGGCAGCTTTTAAGGGAGTTGGTCGTACAAGTAATCTAAACAGAACCCTCCTCTCTCTCTTTTTTAACTGACATCAGACAGGAGTGATGCAACCTGTACCCAACTGATAAAAGCCTTTAAATGTGCAGTCAGGTATTGCGTTACATTCGTAAAATCCTCACACAGGAGTGATGCCTTTTACATCATCTGTGTCAGGTTATTATTTTTAATAGCAGTTTTAGCCACCAATGAATGAACAAAGGCAAACCAGGCAACCAAAAATGAAGAAAAAAAAAATCATTGGCCATCATTTCAGTCTGTCGTGGCAACATTACACTCCCTACAGTAAAGCCAAAGCTGTGATGTGGGAGCGCGGCAACATCACTGATGAAGTCCAATAGAGCAACACAAGCAGGCACGAGATCAGGTTGTAAACGAGTCCGACGTCGAGCCAGAACTTCATTTGGAAGCAACACCAAAAGGGAGCCCACCTGAAGTGGAGGTAATTAGCTGCTATCACAGTGTTCACCCATCTTAAAGGCAAAAAAATTAAATCACACACTATTCACCTCACTGATTGGTTCTGTGTCAGATGCTGCCCCACGATGCTTTGAGAAGCAATCCACTCATATCCTGAGTGAAATGATAGTTTGTTCACAACCTGTCTGTTACTTCTAGTAAAAGATGCTGAATTATCCATTAAAACCATGTCTTACTAAGTGTTTTCAGTAAACAATAATCTATACTCCTTTGGACAGCACAGCTAGCACAGTGTTAATTCTGGCAACTGATTTTTCATCATAAAAATTAAAATAAAACTAAATACAAAGTTTTGTTGTATTTTAAAACAGGAACTATGAGAAAATGTTTAACTCTTTTTGTCAACGAATAAAAACTAAACGAAAATGTTTAAGATAGACGAGTGAACAAGTGTTTTCATGTAAAAGTGTTTTTCAGTTAACTGCAGCACCTGTGGACTCCCAGCCAAAGTTTCCTGCACCACCCAGAGTTTCTCATCCAGTAAATTTATCATCTTGTGCTGCTTAAGTTCTGTACATAATGTGTCAGGCAGTAATGTTATCAGACGAATCTGGAAAGTAAACTGACTTAGGAACAAAATCCATCTACAAATTATCATGAGCAAAAGCGACAGAAAAAGCTGGGGCAAACTACCAACATGCAGACAACAGCTGATATCTAATGTTATATGTAGTGGTAATTCCAGGTTTAATGATAGTGCTGCATCTAAAGCTGAAGAAACATGCCTAATGTTGGATAACTGTATTATTGTTTTCTAATCATTTAGGTCAAGGCCAAATTTTTAGTTTTTTTTAAACTAATTTAAAAACAACAGGAGTTGAACCAAAGTGCAGCAAATCTAATGCACATCTAACACAATAACACAAATCTGAATACAAAATATTTAAATAATAAGAACGAAAGATATGATACAACAAGAGATAAAGTCAGGGTGTCAAGGGCTCTACTTGAAACAAATGCCAACAAAAGAAAGTGAGTCTTAAGCAGAGACCTAAACGTTTCTAGACTCTGAGCAGCTCTTGCATGGAAACACTTAGATATAGGGAATTATAATAGTCTAGCCGCATGGTAATAAAAGCTTCGATGAGTCTTTGGGACTTTACCTTGGCTGTAAGTTTTAATCTGAAAATAGTAGTTTTGAACACTGAACTGATCTTCGAAAGAACAGGCAAAGATTATATGTTTTTGATACGAAAGTGAGATTATATGAAGCCAAAAGGCCAAGAGTACCTTTAGGGTCGTCTAAAAGGTCTGGTCTACCAAACAGAACAAATTCAGTCTTATTTTTGTTAAGCCTAATAAAGTCTCAATCCATCGATAGTCCAGCAAGGGCTGCATTGAGTCTTTAATGGCAGATAGAACTGCATATCGTCTGCAAAATAGTGAAACTCAATAAACCCCAGACATTAAACATGAATTTAGTGAACAAGTGAGTGAATCATCTCCTGAATAAGCTGCTGCTCCTCAGTGGGGTGAGCATGTATTTGCTATAATGCTTATGCTAGGTGACCAACAAAGAGAGAGCGGTTCAAAGTTTAGAAATGATAACATTAACTGGATTTACTGTAGAGAGTTTAAATCAGCTAACCTCACCATAGACAATAATAACAAACACAACCATGGTACTCAAATGCAAAGATTCTCAGACTTAAATGCTTAAAATTTTACAAAAATGAGCCTTAAAATAACATGTTTTTAGTTTGTGGTGACTAAAACTAGACTTAAACTAATACACGTTTTAATCAAAACAGTAAAACTACATCTAAATCAGGTGCCACTGATCCAGCCAAGCATGTTCCTGCCTCTTTATGAGCATCTTCTCTAGTCGAACAACAGGGATGCAGTGAAGCTATGGACTGATACTAAGCAAGGTGCTTATCATAGAACCCCACCATTATCGCAAAGTTAACCATATGATTAGCTGACTGCACTTAAAAGTGAGGGTGGGAAGCTAGAGGTGACTCACCAGGCATTTAATATTCTGTGCATGGGAAGCAATTCAGTGCACTTTTTTTTGCTTTCTTTGGCTTTTAGTCTCCCATCCTCCATCTCTTCCCTCTGCTACTTTTTTTTACCATCTCATTCCTGTGTATTACTGTAAGTCTTTCTCTTCCTCTGCCACCGTCTTTAACTGCATCATTCCTCTTGTTCTTTTTATCAAGCCTGTCATCCCCTCCCTCCCTCCATGCCCTCGCTCTGTCTCTTTGACATTCTATCCTCATGCACGCTCGCTCTTTCTCTGTCCTCCTCGTCTGTCATCCTCCCTCGTTCCTGTCATCCCTCATGTCCCCCGTTCTCTCAGTCTCCGCCCGACCTCTTCTTTCTTTATCGTCTCTCTTTCTCAAGCGTCGGACAGGTGGCTCAGGAACTGCCCCGTGGCCGCTAGTGGAAAAAGCAAATCACATGTTGCTCATCTTGTAATGGTGATGAGTTACTTTAAACTTTAATATTAAGGTGCACCTTCTGTGTTTGGAGACAAGTCTCATGAGAAAATGACAGGCCGGCGTGAGACATACAGTAGGAAGAAGTCAACGTCTTCCTTCATATTGATTACCTGCCACTAAGGAGGAGGGGGCACAGCACACTGCATTCCACTGAGCATAATGTAAAAATAACCACTCTCCCCCAGCTGCACAAGATGCTGTGACATGCAGGGGTCATTACCACAATGATTCGGAGAGGAAATCGAAGTCAGAGAGCTTCTCATTCCTCCGTGCTGCTTGCTATGCTATCAGAAACTAAGCCCCCTCGGGTGATCCAACCAAAGGCTGCTGTTAAGGCGGATAATAACGCCTTTAGAAAGACTTGTGCCCGCCTTCTTTTACCCAGATGCCCTGTCTAAGCAGCAAAGAGCACACTGGGATACTAGCCCAGGTTATAGAACAGGAGTGAAGATTTTCCAGGCTGCAGCACCTATGAAGCATCATTTCCAGTCGCGAAAACCTTACAAATGGGCAGAAAAAGAGATACAATCCTCACCAATCTCTGCGGATAACTTAGCCTTGAGATTGGCATATAAGTGTAATATATGTATTTGACTGCTCAGTCATCCTCGGGCTTCTTCCACCACTTTTTATGTTGCTTTCCAGCATGTTTGTATGCATATCCCTTCTCTTCCTGGAGCTATTTTTACTCCACTTTGTTGTGACAAAATTGAGGGTCACCAGGAGTAACTTTGTATATTCTATATTCCCCTATGGATTTAATAAGAAAATACTCCATGGATTTAAATGAAATAGGGACTGACAGTGGAGATAGGATAGAGATGAACATGAAAAGAACTAACAGATCAATGAATAGATTGAAATAGTTATAGAATGTGTGCACCAGCCACAAATTACAGGGTTTTTATGAATCCATCATGGAAAAGGTCACATCTAGAGGACAGCTAGACAAAAACAGACTCGCTGGTGATTGCACTGGTCTGAGCTCTTCGTAGCCCTGCAGCTAACGTGAGCAGGTATCTGCAGATCTCAGGCTATAAACAGCAGAAGCAGCATTTCTCTGCTCTATTTGTGGAAAAACTGATTATTAAACTAGATGTCCATGGCTGATTAAAGCTGACAGATAATAACTTCATAATAACCTGTATTTTCAGCCACACTGGCAGCATTGCTTATTAGTTGGAAGTGTTGATTGGTACATCATTTTAGCCTAGAATAAAATATATCTACAGTCATTACTGGAAGATTTTCATGCAGAAACCTCATCGGGTCAAAAATGAATCAGAAATACTGGTTTGTCTCTCTCCCTTAACTAAATGCTAATTAGCAATGGTTAACATGCCAAAACACTGAACTAAGATTGTGAACTTAATAAATATTTTTACTGCTAACTTCAGCACATTGGCACAGTTATTCTGAGCATGTAGGCATCCTGTTAGCATCAACTCAAAGCACCACTGTGCCAAAATACAGCCTTAAAGTAGAACTCTTAGTCCTGTCAGGATATGCATAACAATCGATGCAGGTCTTTCATTATTCTTGCTCCTCTGTCTTATAAAGTAACACCTAAAAATCCTGTTTTAGACAGACAGATAGGATAGATGGGTGAATAAACAAATAGAAAGATAAATGTATCCGTCTTCAGTCGCAGTTCTGCATCTGCAGTGGCTCATTGCAGAAGCCTGACTATTCTGGTCTCTGCACTGCAGTTAATTAAGGCTTTGTGTATGGATGCGAATGCCTGTTATAATGAGGGGCTGGCTGTCTGCCACCCCCCCACCCATCCAGCCCCATCAACACCCTCTACCCCCGCCCGGCCGCTCCCATTCCTAAGCCTCCGCCCATTAAATTCCTATCACCTTAAGAGCCCTGGGGAGAGAGAGGCAGCAACCACCCAATCCCACTGAATTGGTCCAGCAGACCCTCATCAATGTGCAAACTCCACATGCTCTGCTGCCTACCACACACACACACACACACACACACACACACAGAGGAGGCGTATGTAAATAAATGTTGGGCAAATACACACAGCTTGAAAAGGCCAACTATCACACACATAAAGGTCATTTCACTGACATATTTCATAAGTTATTATATACACGCTCACACACCCTCTTCTCTGCAGCAGCGCCGCATCCAGCTCTGTCATATTAAGCGCCGTGATTGCTTGTCATGCCGAGGCTTCTTTTTCTATCCCTCCACCCCTCCACCCCGCCCCCCTCATGCCCGCCGCCAAAATTGGCTCTAAAACCGCGTGTCACTTTTGATTTGACCCGGCAGACCCTGAAACAATAACTTCATCAGGCCCTGTTAGAGTCTCATCCTGACCAGACAGCTACAAAAACAAACACTGATTTCCCTTCATCTAGTCTAGAGGGCACCTTTCTTCTTTTTACTCTGTCTCTCTCACAGATGGGATGAACACATAAATGGCTGCCACAGTGCTCTCCTACGCTCAAGGCTCCTCTTCCTGCACTTTGTTTTTTTTTCACAAAAGAAAAGCCATTAAATAGGTCACCCAATGGATACTTGGACACTTTAAGAAATATGTCACGATATGCAGATGCATGTGCACTGACTTTCGGAGGTATTACTAATCCCCCCCACTCTGCATCACAATCATAAGCCGCTTGTCAATATGGCTTACTTATGACTGTGTCACTAGCTCAGAGTGTAACTCTGACACCAATACACTTAACTCCTCCGGAGTAAACTGTCCTGTCTGAACAAATCATCTTCTGACATGGAGTTGCTGCTCACACACAGGGGAGACTTGGGTGTTTGTATAGGAACTTGAGCTGTTTGCTAAACCAAGAGGACCGACAGCGTTCAGGAATATAGACGGTAATGTGTGTCCTCTACTTCTCTGCACTCTGTGACCCTTTCAGTGGAGACTTGGGGGCTGTTTGAAACAGGAGACCCTCTGGGCTGACTTGTGGATGTGTATGTATGTGAGAGAGGGGTGGGCATGAGGTGGACTGAGATTGTTTTTGTGCATTCCCGAGTGCCTGTGTTCTCAAAATTGATGTTTAAAGTTAACCTCTGTGTGCACACAAGCATGGTTGTTCTCCTGTATTTTCCCAGCTGATGTTCACAGTTTGACAGTCAGTCTGTCCTCTTCTGTTTCTGCTCCCACACCAAACATGCTAAGTGATGAGATAATAGAGTGAGACTCAGCTATTATGTCAACAGTGCATATGCCAGACATTAAGTCTCATCATTATAGAGTTAAGGGACGGGAGCCGGGTCCCTTGTGCATCCCGACGGGCCTAATGATCTGATAATGGGATGACACGTGTAATGGCCCATCTCAATGGAATAGATTTATCTCCCCGGCACTTCTGTAGAAAACTTACAGATACACATATAGTGAACATGTGGTTTTACGCCCATGCACCATCACACAAACGTGCATTAATGGACAATTCTTGTCTCAGAGCCCCACCCACCTGAGTGCTACACATATGTCAGAACAAGTGCACCCACATAGATGGAGTGTAAATCATAATTACAGTGATGAAGCACCCTCTCACTTCTCTTAATTGAAAACAAATGGGACCTGGGCCTGTCCCCAGTGTCTCCATGCTGATGAGTAGAAGTCTGTCCTCACCAGCTTGCAATCTCACGGAAGAAACAAAAGCAACATCCAAAAGTTAGGCAGAGGATTCATTTGTCACCATTTAATAAAGGAACCCCAACGCTGGAGCCGCTATCAGCACATGCATGAGGTACAAATGTGCAAATACAAGCTCTAAGGAGTAATCGCTCATACCTGCACGAGATGTAATAAATATGCATACATGCAGAAACATTCAGAAGCACACACTCCCTTCAGACCACCAGGCTCTCTCATTTCAGAGGTTCATATCCCGCCATCTCTTGAGAGTCGATTCACTCTCAAATGCACACATTAGTGTAGTATCTCTTTCACAAACAAACACACTCCCTCTTTCCTTACAGGGATTGATTAATCCATAAAAAAGCTCTTTGCCTTCTCCCGTTCTTCTCCTCTGAGTAATTACCTCATAAGGTCTGTTTTTAACCCACATCCTTCCAACAGTGGCCCTCCGCCCTCCACGTTCCCTCATGTCCACATGACTCATAATGCAGGTCAAAGTTTGTGCGGTGTGATGGGATGTACCCAAGTAGATGGGAATGCAAATCTGGGGTGGGAAAAAAAATTGAACAGGTATAAATAAAACCTGAACTGACATCAGCTGACGAAAATACAGGGAGAAAAACTACACCTGTCAGCCCGCCCCTCTCCACCCCTTCACCACAAGTCCTGGTAACACATTAGTATTGGACCCTGGTTAAATGGTCGACCCTGTCCTCCCTTCATCCATCTATCCATCCAGATGAATGGTAATGACCACAGAGAGGAACAGCCCCTGATGAATTAAACATTTCTTTCCAATGAGGATCTCATTTTCCTCCTTTGGATAGCAGAGTGGGGCGACATTTTTTTTGCTGGCAGAGGTACTTTATCATTGTGCAGCTCAGGTGCATTGGAGGTCAATGACACAGACCCAGCATTGTTCTAATATATTCCATCTCAGGGCAAATGAGATGCATTTTGCTGTGAACCTTCAGTCTCAGGGTCAATCCGCAACTGCCCCTGCAATCTATTTGACTGCCAGATTCATGCTGCTTTTCTGGGAATGTGGCACGTGCCCAGCTATATAATGGCTGCAACTGCAGCAGGCCAGGGTCCAATCTCTCTAAAGTGTTACCCAGGAAATCCCATGTGATTGAAACAGTCCCTCTATCTCCCCTGCTTCACACTGAGTCTGTGTATTATTCTGTGTTTCATGTTCAAGCTCACCCCGAGACCATGAGCTGATTTGTATTCTTTGCCTTTTCTCTCCTTTTCCCTCTTTTCTCTTACTTCCACTTCGCCTCTCTCCTCCTGCATTGCTCTGTCCTTCTCCTTACCTTTCGTACACCAGGTCGTCAGTTGACCATCTTCAACAGCCAGGCGTTCATCAAAATCGGTGGTGGGGAGAAGGGGCGCCACTTCCAGGGCCAGATCTCAGGCCTGTACTACAACGGCCTGCAGGTGCTGAAACTGGCAGCCGAAGGCGACCCCAATGTCCAGACCCAGGGTAACCTGAGGCTGGTGGGTGACGTGCCCTCAGTGCTGACTACTGACACCACCTCCACCACCCCGCTGGCTGATATGTCCACCACAATCATGGAGACAACCACCACCATGGCCACAACCACCACCCGCAAACAGCGCTCGCCCACCATGAGGGACAGTGTCACACAGGTGAGCAATGATGAGCTTGAGATCCAGGATTCATAGTGAGAAGCTGAGAGAATCCTGGTGTTCTGAGTCACTGAGTCGGGGAGATATTCTGTTGTGCGTTGTGATGGAACATTGCCAGTTACTTTTAATTGGCTTTCCGAAGTTCCTCGAAGTGCTGAAAACAATATTTGAAAGATTAAACAGCATGGCCAAGTAACCAGATGGCCCTCCTTGGACGAGTAGATGTGCATTTCAAAAGAAATCATACATCAGCTGCAAGGTCAAACAGTCACGTCCTCAGCCATGCGCTGTGTGCGAGCGTCCTCTTGTTAGCCGTCAGCCACATTCAGACGTTCAAACAGCCCTCAGAGTCACAGAACAGCTTTGTGTGGTCGGTCCTATTAGACCAATCGACACTGCAATTTTGATTTCCTCGAAGAAGATAATGCTGACAAGGATGCTGGAAATTACAGCACATCCAGACAGATCAACAAAGGCTGGAGCAGGGAAGGAACATCATGAGGAGGAAATCCTGGGGCACAAACAACACGACAGCTGAGGGTACAACAAACTTACTTCTGCTTCAAACGCCTGTGAGAGGCAGTGATTTATGGTCTGATGATTATCCCCATGTGCTAAAGGTGCATATTGCCAGCATGCAAAGCAACAATTAGCAAACAGTAGGGAAGCACCGTTGCCCACATGCATGAAGATGGAAGAGGCGTGTCATCGAGGCCCACTACTCTTATAAAAAGACCTAATAACAGGATACATTTATTCCAGTGGCGAATATGCTCCAGTTCGTGCCCAATATCATTAGCAACGAGCCGTGTGCTGAGCAAAGAACGACTTTGCTCCACAGCATTTTAAAGTAAGCGTGAATCAGCCCATCACTGGAAGCACTGCAGCTTCTTCTCCATGGTAATGTACACTATGGCAGCTATTTCTGTTACTGTACAGACTTTGTACCTTAACCACTTGAAAGCTGTCGTCTTTGAAAGCTGTCGTTTCCATGCTTTAAACTTCAACTGCCCAACAAACTTTTGTGATGTCGCAGGGAACACAAAGGCATGGTGCCAATTACCAGCGCATTTCTCTTATTCAGTTGTGTTCATTAGTGCTATTCATGTCCACAGAAGCATATCTGAGATCAGTCAGCGAGCCACTCGTGCTCGTCCCTGATAACCATGATCAGCAGATGCAGAATATATTTAGACCTTAGTCTTTGTCCTTTTATCATCCTCTCAAACCTTTCCTATCTGTCTCATGTTCAGTGCCAATTACAGTGAAGTCATGGTGAGACTGTTGATACCTTGTATTGCAAAAGTTCAAAGAAAACTGGAATGTTGGTTTTTCATCAACTCCTGACACATTGATAAAAGTCACTTAATTAAGCTTCCACAGGTTCGACACACTAGTGTTCGGATGGCAGCTGACAAAATATGGAGGTGGTCATGTTCAATTCAGGCACTTGAACGGTTGATGCTGCCATGTAATGACAAGCAAGTAAGAAGTTCTGTCGTGAAAAGGCCAGTCAAAACTCCTTCACAGACTACATAGTCTCAAGTGTGCCCAGTTGGCAAAGCATATGTAGATGAATGATCTGTGATTTTAGCGTTCCTGAGTCTTCTCTCTAAACATGAGATCAATGGAACCGGACTATAAGATGTCGAACGTAGCCATCCACTCACTTCAACATCACATCACATCCTTTTACATTCAGTGTATAACAAGCTTTTATCGCAGCGGCCTGTGATGTGAAATTGGCATTCGCAGACAGCCGCGTTTGATAAATTATCTGGAACCATTTTAGGATAGCAAAGGCCTCTGAGTGTTGTCTGCCTCTCTGTTGTTACAAGCCTTAATGTGTATTGCATTTGCTGACTGATGTTTATGTTTGGTCATAAAAAAGCACGGCTCCACCTTTAGAGTGTTTTTTATTGCTAAGAATCTATTTTTTAGATAGTGTACACACATTTTACCGGCTCCTTGTTTTATTATTATTACGGACCTAGCTGAACACAGTGTATTGTCACAATAGCCTAAAATAGCATTAAGAATATGTGCCTGAGAATGAACACATATTACCAACGACTCGCTCGTTCTCGTAGTTTAATGATCAAACAGGCAATGTTTCTCTGTGCGCGGAAAGACATAAAAGCATTATTGGGGCGTATAGCTAACACACACCTGATCATTCATACAGATGGTCCCAGTGTGACTGAATGTTTGTTATTTCGGAATTTGTTGTAATTTGCCAGGAGGTGTTGAAGGCCTGGTAAGCTCATCTGCTGTCCTTTGATAAAAAGAAAGAATAACACAGAGATGGTTCAGTGAACAGAGCGAAAAGAATAACTGCACACACACAGTTGTAGTGTAGTAAAATTAGGCAAAAAATTCATGAAGGGTGAGGATTACATTGATTTTAGAACAGCTGAGAGGCACCAGACAGTGTATGAAATCTTTTATATTTGCTCTATTAAACACTCAGGCTTTGGTTCTGTATGACTGTCCAGGAAAAAAAAAGCCCATGGTGCACAGGAAAGAGTTGTTGTTTGGTTTTAAAATTTGCAGAAGCAGTTTGAAAAAAATTGGACGAAAAATAGGCATTTAGCTTGAGCGGTGGTTTGTCACAGCGGAACAGACGTGGAAACCCGTATACAACTCAATCTCAATCAAAATCACAGACAATCGCTTGTACATGGCTCACAATTGAGAAGCACATAAGTGGCATCCAAAGAACCGACACTGCCTGCGAGTGCCGCTCTGTTTTATTATGCGCACTGTAGCTTTCAGAAGTGCTCACATTCTAACAGCTGAGATGCTCAAAATTGCAGGTCTTGAATGAAAGCTGCTCTGTGCAGGATCTTTATGTGATTCCACCGTCTGTCTGATTACCTATTCTATTTCTCTATTCTATTCGTTTTTCCCACAAGCGATGCTAGGTGACTCACTGTTCGGTACTTCTGTGGCGCATTACAGCGTGAAACTCTCCCGGTAAAATAATCAGTTGAAAGGAAGAACGACTGCACTAGAAAACGATTTGGTACTTTAATAAGAAGCCAGGCGTAAATACACGTGTACGTAGACGTTACCTACGACTGTCGAGGCGCATTTTGGCATTCTTTAGATTCTTATGTGCGTCATGAATTGTGGCGTTTTTAAAATTACATTCTGGGTTGATTTTGGGTAATTCAGCAACTATGGTGTTGTATTTTGCTCACGATTACATTGATGCAGCTGATTTACGCCTCCGATTGCCTTCTTCTCACATAAATCTATTCAATCCCATCCACAGTGCTTTGTAGCAGACAGTTGGTCGCTAGCGGACATTCGAGGTTCCGGTTGCATATGTAGCTCTGCTGTATACTTCCCACCCCAACTGTTTAAGTGTGAAACTGGCTAAGCTACGCTACGGAGACAATCCACCCACGCTAAATTCCTTATAGTTCACACCCACGCTTTATTACAAGTAATAGATCAGTCGTTTAGTAACAGTAAAAGAATATACCAACAACTGTGGTGACAATTCAGTTTTGTTGGCGAATGCAATGTTGAGCTGCTTTCCCATTTTAATGTGGTACGAACCAAAGCTGTGAACGTCGCATCCTTGTAGTAAATGTTTGGGGAACTCAGTGATAACAATCAGTGGTATCCTTTGCTCCCCGTTGGTAATTGTCTCAAAGTTGAGATCAGTTAAATCCACTCACTTCGCGTCACAAAAGGTTATTTCACCTGCCATCAGTACATGTCGCTGACATTCCCTTGTCTCTGGTAAGCACATGGCTGCTAGTGTGTTCTTGTTCGTCCGCCCCTTAAGACCGTTACATCACCGCCGAGAGTCCCATGTTTCAGTTCCTCTGTATCACTTCTTTGAACTGCGGATCATCTCCTATAGCCAAGGTGTGAACAGTAAGCAGTAAAAAAGAAATATTAAAGTGAGTGTAGCATAACCTGAGGGACTGCTAGGGAATGTCTTTGAAGAAAAGAATTTTAATTTGCATCTGCAGCTCAGACCAATGTCTGAACATTAGAGTCTACAGTTTTATACCAGTCATTGATCTCTAGACCCTACATCAGTCACAGTCACGGAGTCGCATCAAGAATTGCTGTCATTCATTGAAAAACAGACAGGTCAGGTAGTAGGAAAGCATGTAAATAGAAAACAAACACAGTAGCAGTACTGGGTAAAGCTAACAGTTATGGAGGTTGAACAGACACAGTGGAGACGGGGGACAGGCCAGGGTGGCGGAAACCAAGTGAGTGGAAACCTAAATTTCAATTTCTCCAAAAGCTCTGAGCTACCCGCCGCGCTGTAGCTTTGATCATAGTGGAATAATGTGCTTTGATGCTTAGAATAAAAGATCTACCTTTTGATGTGCATGTGGGGGTCTGTTTTTTTTTTCTTCCCTTCACCCCTTGATACTGTGGGTTTCCATGAAACAGTTGGAGTCATCACTTGTCTCGCTCTGACCCAAATTTGGTATCAGGATGTTATAAAACTAAGATCACAAGCGATGCCCATGCTGCTGTCTTAGACCAAGAGCACTCCCAGGTGTTTGTGATGTCTCTGAGACGATTCCTCCTCGTGGATTCTGCTTGCAGACTGTTGAAAAAGCTTCTGGTCGGGTCAGACTGGAGTTTGGAGTGACTCCTTCAGTTCTCCAACAACATTTATCAGTACACTGGGTTAGGAGGCCTCGTGACAATTTTCCATCTAATAAATTACAGTCGGTGCTGCTATTGTGGGATGCTTTTGATGTTCGAGGGGGGCAGGTTGTGAATTGGGGTTTACAAGTGTGTCACAGATGTTGCACTAAAGTAAAAGCGTGATAACTCCTGCTGGCTGGCACAGCCATTTGACATTAAGTCAGTAAGACTTGGATTATATAAACATTTTTTCACTTACGGCCACAAACATACCCTGCTGTGTGCATTTATTGATGTTTCGGTTGCTAAATTTAAAAAATTGCACATTTTAAAGGATTCATTATGTACTGTTTATATTGAGTTAGGGAAAGTGAAGCAGCTGCCTGCATGAATGGAATAGAAATGTAAGTGCATGTTTGATAGAGATGTTGCTGGGAAACTGAAGCAAGTTCATTAGGCCCATTTGACAGCGCTAGGTGATGTGAACACACACTCAAACTGACACAATGTAATTAATAAATGATTACACCCAGGCCGTGGATTAATAACACAGAGAAAACTCTGCAAAGCAGTGTGGCGCTTGAATCAATTATGCTGATAAAAGCCCTCCATTTTCTATCGGATGACCCCATCTTGAATAACAACCGGAGGCAGAGAAGAGAGGAGGGGAGGACGTTTGGGTGTCTAGACATGCAGCTGCATGAGTCATGCAGTAGTGGGGACGAACCTTGGCTGCTAAATTGGAGCCACCTTGTCAGATTTAATCTGTCTTCATCTCACGGCCCCCCGTTGCTGTACCTGCTGTACTTCTAAAGCCTGCCCTACAGACTTCATGTCTTCTGTTTTCTTTATCACATAGTTCAAATGTCTACAAGCTCCAGGTCAAAAAAAGATTACTGATACAGATGGAGATAATATACGGTGCATATATACAGTAAATAACAGTTGTGCAATAGAGCTTCCAATGTCTGACTCTATTGCCCACACAATGGAGCTTGCCTTCTGTTTAGACAAGCTACACCACTTTGATTGGTGGTGTTGCTAGTCTCTCTTTGGTTTCCCTGAAGCTGCCCATCTCTGCTTACATAAATACACACGGGTGCTACTCATAAAGCACATCCACCTCCATATTTTCAGCACATTTGCCACTACTAACAAACAGCTCAACAATAAATCTTCATGTGGTAACCCTGAGTTACAAGAAAGTTTATTCACCTACAGCCTTTTTAAACTTTGCCTCTCGTGGCTGCATTAGCTTCTGTGAAAGTAGGTATCAGTGGGGCCGGAGACCTTCACTGCGACTGCCGGAGACTCTTAATCCTCTTCGATATTCTGTGTATCCTCTACACAAATACAATTTGTCCTTACTCTATCTCCTCTCCTCCCTCTCTGTTCTTCCAGAATGCGGATGACCTCTTGGTAGCATCAGCTGAATGTCCTAGCGATGACGAAGATTTGGAGGAGTGTGAGCCTGGAAATGGTGAGTCAACTCAGGGAGTTCTGTCTTCATTGTATTTTGTCCAGAAGCAAAGTGCAGCCTAAAACAAAACAAAAAAAGACGTATGTAGACTGTCGCTGTGACCCTTACTCCACTTCTAAATGACACTTTGTGACTGCACAGCCCCCTCTATGCAGCTCTGATTGGCCAGATGCGAACCCTCCGAGCCCTTTTCTTATTGGTTTTCAAAGCAGCAGGCAGTCAGAAGCATTGTGGTCCATCAGTTGCTCAGCCAAGAGGTAATACCTGGCATTTACCCAGCTGTTGCACCAATCTTCTGCCGAAGCTTTAACAAGGCAAGACAGTTTCAACGTGGAAACGCAGCTTGTTCTGCGCGGCACACAGCTGCAGCCTGGCAGGCCTGGTGGCTGAGGCACTGTTAGTGTGAACAGCGGGTCAAGCAATGTTCTGACACCATGACAGGAGGTGGAAGTTAAAGGCCATGTGTTTTACTCGCTGCCTCCGTGCTTTCTAGCTCTATTAAGCTGGCCCTACTTGAAAACTGCCAAGAACCATGTTCATACAGAGCAGCAATGTGATTCAAATTACTCCTACCGCTACGGCAAAGGCTCCTAAAAATGTGAGAGATATGCAAATCCACATTTAATGACATTTTATCCTGAAAGATCCTGACTGACAAGATTTTTATTGGTAAATGGGTTTTACAGATTTAACTCTGGTGTGGGTGGGATGAAACCTATCATCAAACCAGTGCCAGCATACAAGCTGTTAGGGTGCTAACGTCGAGGAATTAAAATAGATGAAATTGTTAATAACGCACAGGGCCCTTAGTAATTACTTCAAATTAAGTTTATCAATGCACGGTTTGATTTGCATAGTACTCCTCTGCTAGCTGCTACAAGCTACAAGCTAAGAGTGCTTTTTCAATTAGACACATTCAGTTCCAGATGACTCATGAAAATTACAGTTACAGGAAAAGGAAAAAAAGATTTATTAAAATATATTTTTGCATGTGACAAGAGACATTTGTTTTTCTTATTTTGCTTTCTAGGAAACGTTGCTTACAAATGAACTTTAGACTGCTTTAAATGCTAATTTTTTTGCATAGCATTCTTTACACATCTTGCTTCCCCAAACCCATCCTTAGTAGCAAATAATGTGACACAAAAATACAACAGAAAAAAAAGGAAATAAGAAAATGTAATACAAATTGTAGCTTGAATTATACATAAACAGATTTGCCCAAAAATGTACGCTAACCTCCTCAGTAGGGGTGTCAAGATAAACTGATGATAATCAAGATATTTAGAAAATAAATAAATAAAACAATGAGACTCCAATGTACCAACAACATAACTCTTGTATTTTAAGTGTTATTTATTTGCAAAAAAGAAACAAAAGACACACCAGACAAATGATGGCTTTATTATTTTTCTGTTACCTATAGGTCTAATATCGTGAAATCTCTTGGCCACATAATCAGGTCGTGTAAATGTGATATCAGGATAGCCAAGCACCTCGTTTTCCTAGTATATATTTATTAAGGTTTTTTAAAGGATTAGTTGGTTTGAATATGTCGGAGTGTATATGGCAGGAGATTATAGCATATATCAGTATGTTTGTGTGAGGAGAAACTGATCTGAACCTGTGTTGAGAAACTCGAGTGTAGCATTCTCCTGTGGTTCTCTCTGTAGGTGGTTGGGACCGAAATAGAGACTCAATTCCCCTCTTATCGAAAAAGGAGAAATGAGAGTTTTTCGGTGGATGCTATGCCCAGGCTTAATCTCCCATGAGGAAATGCAACTCTCTCTCTCTCTCTCTCTCTCGTTTGCCCACACAAACACACACACACATAGAGTGGCAGACATGCTCACCTTTCCAGACAGACACTTGTCTCTCTCACTCTGTGGGTGTAAAGTTTTCTCTCTCCTGAGGAACAACAAACACGCTTTCTCCCTCTCTCTCGCGCGCACTCTCTCTCCGTATCACACCTTCCAGACGACACGAGGGTTCCAGCGAGGCAAGCCAGCGGGGTCGGATAAGCCTCGGTGAGAACTGTGGACAAGTAGGGAAGAATCAACATTGTCCACAAAACATGTCGCTTTTCCATCACTGCTCGACAAACACAGAGGCCTGTAGCCGTCGTGTGATAGGACCAATTCCCAGTGTTTTCAATTATGTGTGAGAATGCGGCTAGGTGTTATTGAACTGCCTTCAGGAAGGAAGAGGAAAAAAAAAATGTTAAGCACAGCTGCGGATTTTCCATTAAGCCCTGCCAGATATGACTGCTGTGAATTCATGGGGATCAATGCAACTCCTTATATACAGCCAGTGGAGCTGTAACTGCGTTTACCTGCAGCTGTAGCAGCAACACACAAATTCCAGGCTTGCAGCTTGTTATTCCTACAGCTGCATTTGATCCAGGAGTGTTTTGGCTGTCTAATACTAAATGATAACCCTTCGATGCGAAAACGCTCGGTGATTGTGGGTCGGTGGAGAGTGGATGCAAACTAGACAAAGCATAGGGTGCAGAGAAAAAAGACCAGAGGAAGAGACGAGTGGGGAAAGAGCTGGAAGGACTGCGCTGTGAAGGGCTGACCCTCATTGAGATGTGTGTCACGTTCCCTTGCGCTCAAAGCAGAACAGCGAAATGGGGGGGGAGAGAGGAGAGAAACGGAGATACAGAGAGGGAAGGAAGAGGAAGCGAAAATTGAGAGAGCGAGCCGAGTGAAATTCCCATGAACGATTCCTGCCTTTCCCACCAGGCTAATTAAACTTTGACTGTTTGGGAGCCTTAATTACATCACCCAATTAGAGCTTTTGGTTTGGATCCTCCAGTGGTGGTAATGAGTCGCTGTCCGAAGGGCGACGAGACCAAGGAACTGTGGACCCAGATTACAAAGCTCTATGTACTGAGGAGAGAGTGACTAAGTGAACATGAAGACACAGGAAAGACACTTGAAAAGATACTTGTTAGCATACATACATCAGCTATCATCGATAGAATTTAACAGTAACACACATTTAGGAAGAGCTTTTCCTCTGCTAATTAGAATCTCCGTCATTCTATCGCCATATTTCACTTTCTGCCTTTTCTCTACCTCAGCATGACCTCACTTTTCTTTTCTTTTGCTTACCTCCGAGCTACTTATCAGTCCCTGGATGTTGTAGGCGCTATATCGGTTTTACTCTGACAAGATCAGAGCTTTGAGCTCCTCAATAATTCATCAGACGACACGCTATAGAGACAACCTGCGAATGCTCTTTTTAGGTCGGGGAGTGAAAGCAAGAGATTGGGTGATAGATGAGGGATGACCCGGAGCGCTGAGCCCCCTGCACCCAGCGTGACTCAGAGCCTGGTCGATGGGTTTGGGTGTCAGATATTTGTCAGTGTGATACTTTATCGATCTCCCATAGCCAGCCATCCACAAGTAAACAGCCCCAGGTTTATCATATGGGTTCTACAGGTTTGTTGTTTGACAGTGTAGAGGCTTGAACCAGTGGCAGTGTGTGATCTGTAAACAGAACCACATCCTTTCACAGTTCAGAGGAGCGTGTCCTCGTCGTTCCTGTGACATGCAGTCCAAGCCTCTGCTGCTGCTCCGTCTGATTGGTCGGATTCAGAAACATCTTTCTGATCTGACCATTTTCTCCAGCAACAATGTGGGAGGTTAGAGAAGCTTGGATAAAAAAAAAAGAAAGAAAACGAGGTCTGGTTGAGTTTGTGTAATTGCATGAAAACGATTTTCCACTAGGAGCGAAAAAATAATGAACAAATTAGTTAACAAATAAATGGTGTGAATGTTTGGGGGTTTTCTGTGAAGCACTATTTAGCGACAGAGTGCTTTACTTGCGAAACACAAGACAATATAAGGAAACCAAAATAGGATTAAAAAGGAATATTTAACTGATGATTAACTAATACACATCATATCATTTACTATTTAGCCAATTAAAT
>OMNN01025830.1:0-13803 GCA_900302755.1 Chromis chromis
CACAGCTACGGTAAATACAAATCAAAGAGAAAGTATCATTTTCTATAAATGATAAGATTTCAGTGACCAGAGACACACAAAAGCAGAAAATCCTTGACTCCATTTCTTTCGAAGGCACAACCCCTGCTGTTTCCAAAGACACGCACACAATCACACACACTTCAATGTAAAGTTTAAAGACGTGTGTCTGAAGATTCCCACTCATCCATTTAGACTCTTCAGGATCCATTAACACTGTTGAAGCTCCAGTCTGCTGGGTGAGTGTTGCCCCTCCCTCATTTGAGAGGAGGGTGAAGGAAGCCATCTTTGTTAAAATAGAAAAACCTTGAACAGAGGGGGAGTCTTGAAACATCACCTCTCACCTGTGTACAATGCAGTATTACATTCTTTACCCAGGAAGAACAGAAACCTTTCTCAGCTGGCCACAAAGGGCCCTAATGAACCCCAATGTGAAAGGGAAGGACTCAATGACCCTCATTGGCACCATTCTCACCTGGCCACAAAGGGCCCTAACGAACCCCATTGTGAGAGGGAATAACCTAACGACTCGTATAAAGAGGGAGGGGCAACACTCACCCAGCAGACTGGAGCTTCAATAGTGTTCATGGATCCTGAAGAGTCTAAAACCTGGAACTCCCAACCAGTCAGTTTAGAACTGATGAAGCCTCTTGGACAGGGGTACCCAACCCTGGTCCTCGAGGGCCCCTATCCAGCATGTTTTAGATGTGTCCCTCTTCCAACACACCTGATTCAAATGATCAGGATCATTATCAGGCTTCTGCAGAGCTTGATGATCATTTGAATCAGGTGTGTTGGAAGAGGGACACATCTAAAACATGCAGGATAGTGGCCCTCGAGGACCG
The DNA here is from genome assembly GCA_900302755.1 of Chromis chromis. Lineage (NCBI taxonomy): Eukaryota > Metazoa > Chordata > Actinopteri > Pomacentridae > Chromis > Chromis chromis. The sequence goes on from OMNN01025830.1 coordinate 864, forward strand.
CAGTTTGAGACCCCTGCATTACAAGGATCAGAAGATACCTTTGCTGTGTAGAAGTGGCTCCTTCTCTGTTGTTGCTCAGTATGTAGGGACACTTTTATTGACGAGTTAGATGTTAAACTGGGTTCAAATGTTTCTGTCTAACCAGTGTTCTGTCGCAGGGTTGAATGCCAACTACTGTTCGTCATTAATTTTTTGTTTTTATTTTCATTTATTGTTTTTGTGCTGTGCCATATGCCATTTTTCCTGAACAAAACATCACACCACTCTCAAGACTGTCCCGCCCATACATATAACGTGGAGACGTGCGTCGCTATGGCTACGGTTGCCTAGCAACCGCTAAAACCTCCCCCCTTCCTTCTCACTGCGTTGTAAGTTAATTGGCCTGTGTTGGTTGCTGTGGCGATATTGCCTGTGATGGTTGCCATTAGCAATTTATTTTCTATTTTTTTGTTTTGGGCCGTTGCCTTGATTCACCATGCTCAACTGCATGGCGGGTTACTGTGGCGACCATGAACTGTGTTTGGTGCGTTGTGAGTTTCCTCTTATTATTTTGTCCTGGTTTTTTAATCCTTGCAAACACTGATCAATAATTGTCACTTTACCTCAGCATCTGTAAGCAACTGATTATCATGACATGCTGTTTTCCTCTTTTAAAACTCTCTCTAAAAGCTCCAGAGCTAAAAATCTGTCCATCAAATATGGATCTATTAGACTTTTTTCCTTGTAGACTTTTTTGGTTTTTCCGATTAGTTTCCTTTTTGTTGTCTGTCATGATTATCATTCTTACACATCCCCTCTGTTTAGTTGGTTGGTGTGGTAGTTTCTCGGTGAGTGCGGGGTTTTTTCGTTTGGTTGTAACTCAATTCCAAGTGACTTTGTGCCTGAACTTTGTTTGGTTTTTTGTGAGATTGAAAATGTACTGAACGTGCCCCTGTATATGGTCGACAACATAGTATTTGTATGTGAGCGACTGTGTGTGAGGAGGCGAAGGCAAGGTGCGTGCATTTATATCTGTGCGAGTGTTTTGTGTCGAGTAGATGTTGGTGTGAGTGTGTGTGTGTGTGTGTTGTACCAACTGAGACACTAACCTTATTCTGAAAGGTTTTGGGTAAAGCTGTTTGGTTCCTGTGACACGTGCTACTGGCTGAGGAACTGCATTCCTCTGTAGGAATTCTGGGACTCCAAAGACAATAAACAATTAACTATAAATACTCGTAATATTAAAATCATCAAACATCCAAAATAACAACAACTAGAAATTCATAATGTTTCTGATGCACAGGGTATCTGCAGGTCACTAATACGTCAGGAAAAAGTAAGAAATCAACTATCATGCCTTAAAATTTCTAAGGGAGTTAAATCTGTTGCTTTTTATGCAAATCTTAATTTAAGGATGTCTCTGGTCCTGAAAACCACAAACACACCAGCTGGATTTTGGAAAACTTTGTTTGCACCACAATATGCAAAAGTCTGAATACATTTAATTTCATTTTAAACACCCCTTAACATACATTTTTATCCGCTTTTGCCCCTAAAATATCTTCAAAGCACCGCACGTCTGACAGCTTGTTCCAATTCTTCATCGAAGCTAAATAAGTAACATTTTCATTGCTACAATATTATATCAAATATAATGAACCCTGATTTATTTGTGCAAAATTTCACACAGGCTTCTTCTAAATTGAAAGCTGAAAATTCTACTCTTGAATTAGATTAGATTTATGAAAAATAAAGTTTGTATTACCTGCTTGTTAAGGGGTTTTTAATAGAGCCAATATTTATAAAGGTGAGGAGATTCACATTCACGGCTCTGACACACGATTGGTCCCTATATTTAGGTAAAAACAGGCATGAGAAGCACCTCCAAATCGATTTCTCTGGTACCTGCAGATGCTCTGTTTGCAGCAATCTGCATATTACAAATCAACTATCTGGCAGATGATTTGAAATATCACTTCGCTGTGAAATTACAGTTTGGTGAGTGGCATGTTTTTTGAATATCATTAGAATAAATGTGAAATTATCTCAGAGTGTTTTCTAAAAAAAAGAAAAAAATTTGGAGAGCTGATCCCCCACCAGAATTCCTACTGTGCATGTTCTGAATTAATTTGCCTGCCAAAAAAAAAAGAGATGACAAAGTATTTCCTATTAAGAACGTGCATACACTTGCAGCAGTATGACTGTCACTATTCCAGTTGCATGGACACTAGTTGATTACTGAGACTCCCCCTGAGGCATCAGTGCAAGCAGTTGTGTATTGCAGACACTTACTCCACTTCCAAAAGTGTTGAATTTATGTGTTTCATTTCTGGGATTCGGTTTAAAACGCTCTGTGCTCTCTCTCTTTTTCTCTCTCTCTCTCTTCTTTTTTTCTTCTTCACCCTCCAGGAAAAACCTAAGAGTTCAATCAAGAAAACCACTTGGGATGTCCCAGCCTTTTTTGGTTGTTTGACCAACCGTATAGCACAGGAGCAACACTTCACAAAAAGCAGTATCACGTGTATGCGCTTACAGAAAAAAAAAGAGAAAAAACAGAGAAAAGAAACGACGACTACAGCAGCAGTAATGTCAGCAACAAATACATTGAACAGAATCAGCATTTGCAATATCCAGAAGTGCTCCAGAGTTCCTATCATTCCACAGCTGGATTCATTTATATTATGTACATATTCTATTGTCGGCAACAAGATATACATGTTAAGAAAAAGCATATCACTGATGTTATTCTACTGAACAGGGTTCTACTGTATAGTGTGATTTGTGGTCTATGGCGTTAACAGAGGGCCAGTCTACACAGCCGGAGGCAAAAGAAAATACTATTCTGTATGATTACCATTGGTAATATTGTTATGTAGAGTTAGTTTTATTATTTATACGTAAATTTAAAAAAAAACGACACATGGGGTAATTAAACTGGAAGAGAAATGGATTTCTTCTCGCTGTGTACATACCTTGGTTCTAAAAACGGAGGACTTCTCTGCTGCCACTACTTTTAAAAATTAACGAAGCGGAAAGGAAGGGCTGGGAATTTTTCTATCTTGATTTTTTACGTTTTAATTTATTTGGTAATCAATTTGATGGCGGTGGGGAAGATGTGACGATTTCTTTTTTAATTTAAGAAGAAGAAGAAGAAAAAAAACAGGAGGATTCCTCGTGGTCTTCAAGACAATGAACACACTTATTATAGAGTTTTTAATTACATAAATGTACCTATGGAAGTTAAAAAAAAAAACATGTTTCTTTATTTATTCTCTACAATCGCTGTTTTAAAACATATGTCTTTAAAAGAAAATAAAGTACAATTTAGAAAAAAAAAGTCTGTGCTGTTATTTAATGGATAATTTTGCCTTTCCTCGTTTCAGAGTTTGGGTGTGTGATCATGGATGGTTTATTCTGGGAGGTTTGCTGCTCTCTGTAGGCCTAAAGGAGTACTGAGTCAAGTGGAAAACATCTGGCTTCCAGTTTTGTTTGCATTTTAAACTCTGGATCAAAAAATCACAAGAGTGAAATTAAAGAAATATTTTGAGTTTCTGTAGTTTCCAGTTGCACACAGTTTCATTCTTTTTTAAATAAACTGCCATTAATCAGTGGGACACAGTTGCAAACATACTGTAGATGATGTTCATACTGATAGAAACACTTATATTGAGCCTCTTCTGCATTATTTTTGATGCATAAATATTGAGGTCTACAGGATGAGGTGTGGAACCACAGCTGGGGTATGCACTCAGCCTGTCTGCCACAGCCTTTTGGGTTTGGTCTGATGCGTCCAAACACGCCTCAGCTTTCTTTGGCATGTCTGGATGTATGAGGGGCGATTAGTGCCACCAAAGGCAGGAGCCAAGAGCTGCTGCAGCTGGTGCAAAATAAAAAGAGAAACTACTGCAAAAGACTGAAGATAGCAGAAAAAAATCACAACATCAGTCAGTGCATGATAATGATGAGATAAGGAAAGCATACAATGTGTAACTAATATAGTTAGATTCATTTTTTATGCTTAGTTTGGATAGATAGATAGACAGACGGACGGACGGACGGACGGACGGACGGACGGACGGACGGACGGACGAGACAGACAGACGGACAGACAGAGATAGATAGATAGATAGATAGATAGATAGATAGATAGATCAACCAACAACGTATTGCACAACGTATTGCACATGTACCGCTGACCGCACAGGCCCAGGAAGAGCCCAGCAGCGTTAATGCTCAGTGCTCAGGTTGAGCCAAAAAACAAAGTCCAGGTAAACAACAAGAAGGCAGAAAACAGTAATGCAATGTGGGTATATGCTAGCATTAACTGGTACTTGATTAAATCTGTTTCCAATTGTGGGTCAGTGGCAGCACAGGAAATTGTGCATGTTAATGTCTGTCCCAAATAACCACAGAAAACCAAAAACAAACCTAAAAATAACTTCACTGCACTGTTTCTCTTTACACAGTCTCAACTATATTAAAGTGAAAGCTATATGGTAGAATATAATTCCTAATTTACAGTGGGTAATTAATGTATAAAATTATGAAACAACAAGACATTATCATAATCAAGTGAAACATCCAGCCAATTTCAAAAATAAAAGCATCTTTCAAAATAAATCCCATCTTACAGAGACTGACAAAAGTGGAAGTTGACGTGAGGTAGCCCACACCTGTTGATAGACACTTGGCATGTGTTGTTATTTACTATAATTCATAATTGCCACATTAGAAATGAAGCTTTAAGGCTTTATTAAGATTTGAATGAAAGCCATCAGCAAACATACCAAGAGAGAGCAACATGTTGCAGGATCAGAGTAGTTAAGATAGATAAGAAGCTACACTGGAGGTCACAGCACAGACTTTCTCCGCTACTCAGCTGGAATTTCTGATACAGTGTTTAACTTTGAGGTTTTTTTCTAACAGATAAATGCGTTCATAATGGGTACTGAAGACAGAAAATCATGATAATAATGTTTGTGGAACCAACATGTCCTCCTTACCAACTAAGTGTTTCTAGTTCCAGTATTTGACATCTGAAAACCATGTATATAGTAATAAAGAATATATGTTTTTGGTTGATCAGTTATTTATTGCAATAAACTATTAGTATGAAAATGGGACTCATGCCGTATTTAGACAAAAGATTTAAAATCACACTCCATCTTATAGGTAAGTTTGTTTCTCATACCTCTCCTGGTGGTTTTGCCATTTTGATAGATTCAAACTGTTACTTCCCAGAATTATTTGTGTGGGTCTGTCTCAGCTTCTTCCTCCCTAATCTGGGCCTTCTGCCTTACATTCACCAGAGACACCAGATAAGGCTTCCTCTGCACACCAAGGTCAAACTCGCCTCGCAGCGCCAACCATGATTAGAAAAGAGACGAACCTTCATGTGAAACTATACACAACGAATGTGTAAAACACAGGAAGGAATAACATGAATCTAAGTTGTAACATATACAAAGTCCATCACAGACATTCTTGTGTAATGTAACTTGGACTAATGTCAACACTGAGTCAATAGTGGGCGTGTGCGAGAGAGAGACAGCGCCGGCATTCATCCAATTATATGAGGTCAAAATAAAAACAGCACTGATACGCTGACAATCTGACGCACAGTTAGTCACAGACTCAGGTTGCCTACTTGTCAAAACTTGAAGGAGCTGCATCACTGACGTATTAAAAGGGATGAACGCGGAGCTGCCACTCAGCTTTAGGTACCAGTTTCTTCCCTGTGGTCATTTGTGATGCAAACAAAAATCACCAGCGGCCCAAAAAGCACTTTCCCTGTACACCACCGTTATAAAAGAGGTGTTTGTAAAACTGTTAACAGGACACTCCAAATTACAAACAAGGTCAGAGTTAATCTTTCTGTTATTAACAGAAGGGGCAGTGGTGGCCTAGTGGTTTGTGAAGCAGACTTGTAACCAGTCTCCGGCTCGAGCCCCCGGATTGGCAAGAGGTTGAGTTGGGAAAGTGAGAGTGACTAATGTCCCAGTCACCACCACTGTGGGCCCTTGAGCAAGGCCCTTAACCCCTGACTGCTCCCCGGGTGCTGCACCGCGGCAGCCCACTGCTCCTAGTATATATAGTTAAGGTTAACTTTGAATAGGATGGGTAGAGAAGGAAGGAACCCAAGGGGATCAAATAAAGGTTAGATTATGATTATTATTATTTCTAGAACTCTGTTTTATCAGGATATCTTGTCACACCTGCACAATCAGTAAAGAAAGTTCCATTTTTGTGACCCATTATTTAATATTTAAAGGTATTCTACATGTTTTGTATTATTGTGACATGCAGCTGCATATGGTTCAGAAAATATCATTCACCCATAATCAGGGGTTGTTTGATCTGCTTGTCCAATATTACAGATTCTGAATCAATGACATGTTGAGAAATAACAGTGAAAATTTCAGTTTTTCATCTTAAATAGTTCCTGAGATATTAATATATAAACAGCCTCAAGTTTCAGTGTGCGGAAAAAACCTGCTGAAAGTGGGTCAACTGGCAGGTTTTTTTTCATTATCTCGGAAAATATTTGATATATGAAGCTAAAATTTCACAGATATCTTCATAAATATCCATAGTTTATGCTATGAAATTTTCAGGCAAATCAAAGATGGTCGAGCAGAAATGTGATGATTTGAGATGGAATAACTGGACTAGATTTGTTGCCGAGCTGATTTTTCCTTTGCCCATTTAAACCCACAGCGTCGTAATACTACTACAGATTTCTTACTCTCCTAAATTAACCTTACTTTTCTCAGGGTACTGCTTACAGCTCATATCAGACTTTAAAAGTTCAGACTTTAGGTTATAAATCTGCAGCTGGATGGATCTCCACCTGTTTTCATGATCTTTTCCAGGTTTCCCTGTTGTTCTCCTGCATTTAGTCGTTACTAAGTTGCATAACAGCAGCAGCTTTTTCTGCTAATGTAGCTGAAGAAGGAACACCAGAACTTTCCTTTCTTCCACACAGCTGTAACGCTAGTCTGCTCGTTTCTCCGCCTGCTGACAAGATAATGAGCCACTTTCCCAACACTGGAGGCTTTTGTTAGACTTCTGTTTTAACAACCATCTGGTGTGAAGGAGGGAATTCTTTTAAATGAGCATTTTTGGATCTGAATAGGCCGAACTGTTAGAAATGTAGTTTGAGCTAAACGATGGTTCCCACAGTGGAATAATTTATTCTGTGCAGATAGCAGCTCGAGGAATCTCTGCTCTAATGATTTGTTTTACACTTGTGTTAGCTGAGCTGGTGGGTTAGAGCAAGGAGTCAATGAATGCAGTTGTTTTTTGTTTCTAGTAACTGTCCTTATTACATTTTCTGATAATAGTCATTAGCAGAAACGATCAGCTGTTTTAAACTCAATATTTCAAAGCATCCAGGTCTGAAAAGTGAAGCCTTAAAGCTGCATTCTCTCTTACAGCCAGTAGGGGGTGAAAAAGAAGTCAGATTGAATAGAAGTCTATGAGATAATGACCCAACTTCTCACTTGATTTGCTAGCTCAGTGAACATTTTCCTAATGAGTTTATGGTCTCAATTGCTAGTTTCAAGTTTCTTCTAATACAGGATGATGTTAAATTTGTCAATTCTGGTCGCATTTAGAGGAAAATAGACGATAAAGCAGGGTATGTTTTAGGGCGAGGCTACCTTGCGATCACTCGTTACATCTGGTTTTTAAAGGCGATGGCCAAATTCTAAACTCGAGGCTTCAGAACAGTAGTCCACAAACCAATGGGTAACATCACTGTGGCTACATTCATCTGTAATATACAGTCTATGGTTGTCAATAAGTAAGCTGTGATCTGAGAAATAAACAGATACTAACTTCACCAAGTTCTTTTTTTTATGTTTCACTCACTGAAACATACGCTGAAGGACTTAAGTAGAATCTAAGCTGTAGGAGCTTCAATTAGTTTCTCTTGTGGATTTTAACCAACTTGTGCAGAAGCGAAGTTCAATAAGACTCTTTAGTTTGTGGATGCAGTGCTAAGACATTGACCACCTGGATAACTCCCACAGCACTTCGTCTTCCTCCAGCTGCTGCCTCCTGGCCTGAATATGGTGTTCACACTTTCCCTTACAGTCCCCAACAACACCCAGCGTCACCATCACTGTGTCTGCACACTGTTCTGTTCCTGTCAACTCCACTTCCTGTTTCTGTTTCATGTAAAGCAGTGGATTTCAGTCATAACTTGTATTATGTACTGGTTCTAGGGGAGTAACTTTGGTGCAAGCTGAGTAGTAAGACTTTTCTTCTGTGGTTTTAATGCTTGTACTTACAAGTCTCAGTACATTTAAGAAGGTTCATTAATCAAGACCTATTTCTGTATGACCTTTCTAGTCGGGGGCTACTGCTGCTGCTAAGTACTGTTTAATGAAATGGAGTCAAACTCCATAATAATTTCTGAAACCACTGAGCTGAGAGTCACCTCCTAATTGAGTCTCCCATGATGGGAATTAATATCCAGCACTCTTTCTGACGATTTTTTTTTGTCCCTTGCCTGTGGATATGTAATTATGTGTTATGTGTCATGAATGTAATTCTCCTTTATTTTTACCTCTCTATGGCAGTGTTGTTGCATGATTTCATGTCCCTGTTGTGACTCCTCATCTGATGTGAATCAGCGCCACAGTGTATTCAGCCATTGCCGCTCACTTGTGTGTCCCGACTCTGTTCTGATATGTATCCACTGTTTTCTTTCTGCAGGTAAAGACGACGAGTTTCCTAAGAAGCTTCTCGGGCAGCTTCCTCCTGAGGTAGCGGCGCCAGTATTGAACCATGTGGCCAATGGTCAAAGCCACACAGAGCCTGCCGAGCCTCCCAGGAACCCGAGTCCTGCAGTGGAACGCCAGAGAGACAGTCGGCCCCCAAGCCGGACACGCCGGGACTCGCTGGACAAACCGATCCGCCACCACAAGGCGGACAGAAGGGATGGGCACTCCAGGGGATCAGGTGAGATCCACAACGAGCCGCAAAGGAAGTCCACGCCGGAGAGGGGAGTGACTCCACCCTCAGCCCCCACCCCGATACCACAGATCACCACGGTGGACAGAGGGAAGCCTCAGAGCCACGCCACGGCCAACCACAACTCCAACGCAGCTTCCAGCTCCCGCAGGGAAATCACCCCCCGCTGGTACAAACCCTCTGAGACGAAGCTGGAAGCTGTCAAAATGGCTGCAGCCCGGGAGGTCCAGATGAGCCGAGGGGCGTCGCCGGCACCTTCCAGCCCGGACGATAGCGCTCTGCCGCACCGCCGTCCACGCTCAAAGGGGTTCGTCCCTGGCTCCGACCGAGGCTCCAATGCCTCCCAGTACGACAACGTACCTGGGCTGCCAGAGCAGGATTTTGAGATCCTGGAGCTTGACAGACCTCCGTCCAGAATGAGGACCCCTCGCAGTGAGGCAGCCTTTTCTGTATCAGCCCTGCATCAGGGCAGCCCCAGCCGCGAGCCCAGCCTGGCCGGGAGTGTCGTCTCCGTCGCATCAGGGCCCAGGATGGCCAAACACCCTCTTCCGCCTCAATTTCCCCACAACAGTCCAGGAGGCGTTCCGGCCAGTTTCTCTGGCAGCCAGAGCCAGTTCCACACGCCACCCCTGCAACACTCTCCTGCCAGAACGACTACTGAGGTTCCCATCCTCCATCCGGCCTACAGTGTGAGCCTGGACCAGAGAAGTGAGGACAGACTCTATGCCCCGCCCGCCCGATTCACCCCACCCTCTAGCGTGGCGTATGGCGACCAAGTGTATGCCACCACCCAGCGGCAGCCCACCAGTCTCTCCCCAGAGAAGGCGTTCATGAACAACTCCTTCGCCACCTACCGCAGACAACCACCGCCCAGCTCCGCCCGTAACCCCCGAAACGCCAGGCCACCACCGGAGCACTCCCTGCAGCTGGAATCCCAGGGAAGCTCCACCCCCATCTACCTGCAACAACTCACCTCCACCGTACAGGTCAGCGCTCCGGTGGACTACAGGTTCGAGGGGCACCGGAGAGGCGAGGCGAACTACCTGCCAGATGGTGGGCCTCGGAGGGCCGCAGATGGGCTCCAGTGGGAGCCAGAGGACGAGCTGCCCCCTCAGTCCCCAGGTGGGATGCCCCGCTCGCCCAGCTTCCAGCGAGCCCAAATGTCACCCGTTCAGGAGTTCACTTTCCCCTCCAACCCGGACGACCTGCTCCACTACAGGACACAGTTCCAGGAGCAGCAGCCCGTCATACGGCAACAGCTCCCCCAGCTGTTCGGAGGACCACACTACAGGCACGCACAGGAGGCGTTCGCCATGCAGGAGTCCATGCTGCTGTGAGGGGAAGTTAGAGAAACGACAAGACACTGTAATAAACTGAGGTGTAGTCACTGACACTGTGTAAAGACGAGCAGTAGTCCTAGCTTTGTTAGGAACCTGGTTTGTTGTTCTTTATGTGTGAAGTACTGACCTTCTGACTGTCGCGCTGCATCGTAACGTTGCAGGACACACCAGCCTCTCATGTTTTTACTGATCACTTTAAAAAGAGAAAAAAAAATCTGACTGAAGATTTAATTTTATTTTTGGATGTAAATCATTAACAAGAGGTGACAGTATATATATCTTTTAGAGTCTGATATGTACAGTGGATTTTTTTTTGTTAATATTCTGAGTTATCCGTAGCAGGAGGGCAAAACTCTGATTTATTTTCCATCTTTATTTTTTTATATGTTACTTCCAGATATTTACATTAGAGATCAGTTTACTCTATATGCTTGTGAATGTTATTTTTCAAAGAAATTATACAAATGTCCGATGATAGAATTAGAGAGCGGCGATGAATGGGGTAAGTTTTGATTTTGAGGCGCCTCCACTGTAGAAAGAAAAAGCAGGTTTTTGTTGTTTAATTTTTAGCATTTTTGTCCAGATTCAGTAATAATTTTTACTCCTGATCGTGCAATGCTTTCACATTTACACTTATTTGAGGCCAGTGTAGTTTTCAGTTAAATTGCAACCCTGATTAGAGACTCGAGGAGTATAGAGCTAATTTATGAGGGCTAATAATATCTATATATTTTTGGTGGCTTTAAGTCATCTGATTTGCTCTGTAACCATAGATAACATGTTCTTTTTTTAATTGCTGTTGACACGTCTCGAGAACACGCAGCTCGAGATGGATGTGAACTAGTTTTCAGTTTGCTTCATTATGTCTTATTATTCTCAACACTGTCATATCAACTACTGTTCAGCTGCTGGCACTTCCACTGGCATACAGAGTCATCTGGCACACAATCACACAATCACATTTTGCACACACTACATGACACAAATGTGTGAGTCACACATTTCGACATTACGCAGTCACATTCCCAGTGATTATTCCTCAAGCTCTGGTTTTTAATGCAGTTACTCTCAGACAGTATTGAAGTACTGTTCATTACATTCCCTAAGTTATCTTTGTTTTTTTGTTAAACAACTAATTGCAGATCATTCTGATACTTTGCTTAATAAAATGAGGTGGGGTGAAAATCAGTCTTTGGATCTGTCTTGACTTGTCCTGAGGTTTTTCTACTAATGATGAACTCCCAGTAGGACAGAGTAGCTTTGGAATAAAGTTGCAAGACTTAATCTAAAAAGAATAAGATATCTAGTGAAGTGATGTAATGAATCCAAGTCTTTTCACTCTGTAATCATTTTTATATCCAGAAAAGAAAGAAAGAAAAATGTGCATTTTCCTCACTAGTGCTAAAATAGAGGATTAGTCTACATAAAAATGAAAATCTTTATCAACTATTCCTATAATAAATAATCATTTAGGTCATTTATTAAGCTAAAATGTCAAGTTCATAGGAGTTCTCTATTTTTATTACTTTATATTCAGTGTCCTTTGGTTTTAGATTGTTGTTTAACCCTCTGAAATCCAAGCAGTTTGAGCGTTTTTTGCTCCCGTCTCATTTTTCCTCACTTTGGGCTCTTTTTTTGTGTGCAAAAAAAACAACAACTAACAGCACAACCATTACTAGAAGCAGAGAGAACTCAAAGATGTTTTTTGTGCAGTATACTTATTTTACAGGAATTGAAAAAACTGGAATCAGCATGTACAAAGTTTTTCTAATACTGGAAAACAATGTTGGCTTTACAAATTATAGATGACAAATCGGCAGGAAGAGGAGCTAAAAGAGATTCTCCTGATGCACCAAGATGTCGTTTGAACCCACAAATCTGTATATGCATATATGCATATATATATATATATACATATATATATAGTCCATACTGACTACTGCACTGTAACGCTGAGATTATAGTCTGAAGAGCTGAATGACCTGGATTAGTTTATTTAAAGAAAAATAATCAGCAACACTTTTCATGATTAATGTAAAGTGTTTCTCAAGCAAATATGGTTATGCAAGTATGGATTTATCTGTCAAAACAAGCAGTGTTTCACTAGTTTAGAAATCATTCCAAAAAATGACAGATTAAATAATTGTGTCCTGGACATTTAACTTATTTAAATACTGTAAATCAAAAACATGAATGCAGCGAGGAGCAACCAACAGATTCAAATCATCCTCCAGCAGGAAAGAGAAGAACACAAATCAAACAGTGCTGGTAATGATATATAAGAAATAATAACAGTGGTGTCTAACCTGTGGCCATAAACCTATTGGGGTTTTTTTGTTTACAAACATAAGAATTTTTTTTAACAGTTCTGGATCTCCTCATCTATTATCCTGATTCGGGAATTCAGAAAAAAGTCTGGATTTTTTGGGTTTCCTAGATAATTTTGGATGGCTTTCATCTTACTGTGTGAAGTGCCTTGAGATGACAGATGCTATAAACTGGAGATACACAAATAAAACTGAACTGAATTTAATTAAATGTTAAAGCCCTTGAAAATAATAATACAGATGACCAAAAACACTTTTTTTTTTTTTTTTTTTTTTTTTTTTTTTATTTTTTTTGAAATTTTTTTTTTTTTTAAA
>OMNN01025830.1:13823-28702 GCA_900302755.1 Chromis chromis
AAAAAATTTTTTTTTTTTTTTTTTTTTTTTTTTTTAACTATTCTTGAAAGTCTTATTTGTCTACGAAAGTCACAATAGTTTTCCATTTCACAGTTTAACAGCAGGAGATCTGCCCCAGTGACATTATTGTGTGTATGGATGCTTCTGTAAATGCATATAGAGCCTCTCTATTCATTAAAATAACTAACAAGATACGGTTACAAGTCAATGCAAACACATGTTATTGTTTTATTTTAAGAGTTAGTTAGAAAAGTTATCTCTGGGTCTGGACAGGCAGCTCTGAATATTATTAATTAATTATTTGAGGGGTGTCTGAAGAAAGGTATTCCCACGGTTTACTTTTACAGGTGATTATAGCTGTAAATCACCAATAATAAGACTAATTCCACTGTGATATTAATGTAGGTTAAGCTTTGAACGAAAGTAGGATGAGCTAACTTTTCCTTGAAAACAGTATCTCACACTTTATATTCAGTTTACTGGGGAATAACTTGAAAATTGTGCAGTTGTTAGTTTAAAATGTAAAGATTTCTGAGCTCATAATGTGTTGAAATCTAAACACCGCCTCTAAATAGTAATAAATTAAATCTTAAATATCTTATTAAGTCTTTAGTTTTAGTTCAACCAGCACCAAAATCCAGTATGTGGGCGGAGCCTCGACACCGTGGCTCCACCCCCGATCTCTACTGCGCAGACTCCGGCTCCAAACCAGCCACCGACGCAAGATGGCGGTATTGTTTGGTTTGGGTTTGTACCGTGGCAGAAAGAAGCGACGTCGCGCCGTTTTGGAGTTAGAAAAAGGTGATAATGGCTCCAATCGGCAGCAGCAGGCAACGCGGCGTCTACGCATACATGTCTATGGCGCAAACTGTCCTCTCATCAAGGCGGGGTGTTGCTTCCGGGTTCTGTGACCAGCCGGTGCATCACTTCGACCCGCCAAAACTGCTCTAAAATCGGTGAGCATATTTCTAGCTAACCCAGATTCGGACTTTATTCACTGCTGATGGCTCTGTGTTCTTGTTGTCTGGTACTTCCTGTTTATCTACATCCTCATGTTGAGACTTTAGAAGCTAATACTCGCTAGGTTGGATAAAGTTAGTAGCATGCTAACAACAACCGAAGCTAACGCTAGCTAAGTGGCGTAGCTAAAGTTAGCTGCTTGTAGTTTGTCTCACTGGATGGAGGCTGTGGGTTGAACCCTCCCTTCTGCTTTCTGTTGCTGCTTTTAATTATTCATTCTGGTACTGTAGCTGCTCAGGAACGCCAAATGAAAAATTAATCCAACAGGAATGTAGTTTTTAACTTTTCAAAATAATTGTTCATTTGAATTTGATGTCTTGTTTGTAATCATTTATACCAGATGGCAAACATAAGAACTAATCTAAGATACATTTACTTTAGTATTTTAATTTTTAGCTTTTTTATGCTTTGTACTTATTAAGGAATCCATTTATCTGACCTCGTAGTTTAAATCGTAGCATCTGGACTTGTTTGAGTTTCTCCAAGACGTTCCACCTCTCATCCAAGAGGCTTCATCAATTCTAAACTTACTGGTTGGGAGTTCCAGATTTATACTTTTCAGGATCCATTAACACTATTGAAGCTCCAGTCTGCTGGGTGAGTGTTGCCCCTCCCCTCATTATGTGAGTCGTTAGGTCCTTCCCTTTCACAATGGGATTAGTTAGGGCCCTAGTGAACCCCATTGTGAAAGTGAAGGACCTAATGACCCTCATTGGCACCGTTCTCACCTGGCCACAAAGGGCCCTAACGAACCCCATTGTGAGAGGGAATGACCTAACGACTCGCATAATGAGGGGAGGGGCAACACTCACCCAGCAGACTGGAGCTTCAATAGTGTTAATGGATCCTGAAGAGTATAAAACCTGGAACTCCCAACCAGTCAGTTTAGAACTGATGAAGCCTCTTGGATGAAGGTGGAACGTCTTGGAGCTAACTCAACCAAGTCCAGTTCATTTTCAACAAATTGACCCGCAGGCCTATTTCTAATTTCTAATTCTATAAATTAATAGTTTTGGTCATCGAAATATTGTGCTTTTTTTGTTTCTCATCATTTTTTCCAGCATTTTTGTGCCTCATAGCTTCGTAAGTACAACCGATACAGACACATGTTGTGAAATGTTCAGGTCTGAAAAACACATCTGAGCTTTGTTCAAAACCGCAACTAAATCAGTTTTAGATCCACTGCAGGTGTCACAATCTAAAGACAGAACGTTGTTTTTGTTCAGCATCATTTACAACCAACTTTCAGGATTAATATTGTGACGTATTTCATAGTTTTAGTAGCAAAACTTCACCAGTTCAATGTCCTGCTTGACTCTGCAGAGTTGCGAGAGAAGCTGCCAGAGTTCATCTCAATCCTCTGATAATCTCACTGTCACGGTCGAACAATCCCATTAACCCCACTTAACAATCGCATTAACCGTGTGCACAGCATCACACCAGCTCTGTTAAGTACCTATAGAGCACCTGTGAGGATTTTGAAGACTCAAATGACAGAGATTATTAAATTTGGAATCTCTAATCTCATTTTTTCTTGCACTTTAGGTTCATTCGACTCATGATTCCATCTATAAAAGGTTAGAAAGTCGAGGAAAATGAAGGATTTAGGCTTTTAAAAACAGAAAATCACCAAGAAAGCAGGGGATCCTCATGTTAAAGAAGATATAACTACAGAAAATGTGTCATTTCTGCTTGAAAATGATCAAATTAGACCCATTTTGCATCAATAACTGGCTTAAAAAGTGAAATTATTACTGTATATTGTTCAAAATTAATTAATTAATTGTGTTTGTGAACACTTCTAAATTCAAAAACTCCCAGGGAATTTGCTCCAGATAGATAAAAGTCTAATTTAGCCTAATGTAAAAGTCTTGTTGTCCACATTAACCAGCTCAGTTAAGTCCATATATAGCACCTATTCTGTAACAAGCCTCAACTGAGATGATTTTGAAGACTAAAACACAGAAATACATTCAATTCTGAACTCTAATCTCATTTTCCCATGCACTTTGATCTATAAAAGGTCACAAAATAGAGGAAAATACACAGGATTATGCTTTCAAACACAACAAATCATCATAAATTCAGCTTATAGTTAAATAAAATACAGGGAAACAGGGAATCGTCACTTTAAAGAAGATTTAACTACAGAATATTTGTGATTTCTGCTTGAAATTGCATCAATAACTGGCTCCACAAATGAAATTATTAGACCTATATTGCTCAAAATGAATCTAAATGTGTGTTTATGTACACTACTACTGTGTCTTAAGACTGTATATCCAAATAACTCCCAGAGAAATCGCTCCAGATAGATAAAAGTCTAATTTATCCTCATTTAAAGTCTTGTTTATTGATGACCTGGTGTCACTGAAGCTGTCTGAGTCTTGAGTCTCTGACAGAAGAGGATTACAGCGGTTCAGCAGCACGTTGTCATACATGAGCAGGTTGATCCCATCTGACAGCAAACATGCAACAATGTGGGGAGCTTTGCAGGGCGCCACCTAGAGGCCTGCAACTGAAAGTGTAGCACAAAAGACATGATCTAACCTTCATTGATCCCCTTGGGTTCCTTCCTTCTCTGCATTCATCCTATTCAAAGTTAACCTTAACTATACATACTAGAAGCAGTGGGCTGCAGCGGTGCAGCACCCAGGGAGCAGTCAGGGGTTAAGGGCCTTGCTCAAGGGCCCGCAGTGGTGGTGACTGGGACAAGTGGTCGCTCTCACTTTCCCACCTCAACCTCTTGCCAGTCCAGGGACTCGAACCAGCGACCCACCGTGTGTCATCCTCAACTACTGCCTTTGTACTGCGCAAACAAGTCTTTAAAAATTATATTTTACAAAGCATCTTAGATATGAAAATTACAATTTCAATACATACCTTCTTCCAGTTTGTTTCAGACAAGAACTTTCCAAATATTTACATTGCTGGTTAAACTGTTGATTGTTTCTTCAATTAACCAATTAGTTATTTGGTCTGTAAAATGTCAGAAAAAGGTGAAGTTAACCTTAACTATAGGAGCAGTGGGCTGCCGCGGTGCAGCGCCCAGGGAGCAGTCAGGGGTTAAGGGCCTTGCTCAAGGGTCTACAGTGGTGGTGACTGGGACAAGTGGTCGCTCCTTGCCAGCCAAGGGACTTGAACCTGCGACCCACCGGTTACAAGTTCGCTTCACAAACCACTAGGCCACCACTTAATAATTGCACTTTAAACTTAACTTGTAGACAAAAGTCTGATAAATTATATTGTAAATTCCAGATTGCCTTCTCCTAAAGCAAACAACACACTTAACATGTTTCTGTTCTTGTATTTGTTGCCATCGTAAGAAGATGCACACAAATATTTCCACAAATCCTCCATTAATCAACTTAAACTGTGGTTCTTTCATGCACTACGTTACTCAGATAAAACAGCTTTAACTGATATTTTTGATCAGTTTAAAAATTTTAAAAAGCAATTTGGATATTGCACCTGGCATTATAGAAATTTTGATTTTATTTTGATTACGTATTCAGCCCTAGTGTGGATGAAGTATTAAAAAAGGCAGCAATGATAGGGTAAATATATATATATATTGATAATTATCTGTCAGTAATGCTTGGAATTAACCGAGTAATTAAACAAGCTTCTAACCAATTAACCAACCAAGCATTAATTGTAGGGAAGATGAAAATTGTAGCATCGAGATGTATGAAATGGAAGCACTTAGGTAGCTTAGAAATGTACTCAAGTACTGCACTTGAGTAAATGTACTTACTTAACTCCTGCTAACTTCCGCGAACCTGTGAAAAGCTACAGGTAATAGCGGTAATGTTGCCTCGGTAATAGAAATAAATAAATAAATATGGCCAAACAGCAGCATTACTTCCGATGAACTGAGATGTCAGCGAGCTTTGCCAAAACCACGGGTGTCAAATCCTGGTCCTCGAGAGCCCCTATCCTGCATGTTTTAGATGTCTCCCTCTTCCAACACACCTGATTCAAAAGATCAGGATCGTTATCAGGCTTCTGCAGAGCTTGATGATGAGATGATCATTTGAATCAGGTGTGTTGGAAGAGGGAAGCATCTGAAACATGCAGGATAGGGGCTCTCGAGGACCAGGATTTGACACCCCTGTTTTAGATGCTTCCCTCTTCCAATACACCTGATTCAAATGATCATCTCTGCAGAAGCCTGATAACGATCCTGATCATTTGAATCAGGTGTGTTGGAAGAGAGAAACATCTACAACATGCAGGATAGGAGCCCTCGAGGACCAGGATTGGGCACCCCTGGCCTAAACGATGTGTATATTGAGATTGGACTAAATTTCGGGTAGAATCAAGACAACAAGGCTGCATTTTAATACCAGGTGTAAATGCAAAGACCCAAGGATCAGGTATCCCTATCCAAATAACGTCCAGTTACTGACTATATATACATACCAGGTGTAAATGGAAAGACCATTGGATCGAGCATCACTATCCAGATACCAATAATATAAACTATCAGGTGTAAAAAGTCAAAAAATGAATAAGAAAATGAAATAATTTCACAGAAGCTTCACTCCTGTTTACATTAATTTACTTTACATATCATGAGTAACACCAGTAATGATCAAAACAACATGTTAGAGTGACACGAAAACATGAAAAATAAAGGCTGAGGTTAAACTGTCGGCTCCAGACGTGAGCAGATTTCCTGAAACACTGGAGATTTCAGAGTTTTACTCAGTTTACAGGCCAGTTAACTTTCTTCTGAAGTTAGAAAAAATCCTCTTCCAGAGCGAGTTCGAGCCTTAAACCTCGACCACAGTCCTCAAGACGACAGAAGAGAAGATGTCATCTGTTTATCTTCATCACTGCAGCATTGTCTGTTTGACTACTCTTCCTTCTTTGTCGATGGCAAAGTTGTAATTCTTTGGATTGTCCAGAGCCTCCTCGATCCGCTGATCCAGGTTCTCCAAGGTGATAAAGTTCTTTGCCTCCTCCTGCAAGAAGCAAACATTGTCTCTGTTTTAAAACTACATGCTGTATAACGCAGAGCTTCAAACATCAGAATTGTAGCTGGAAAATATCTTAAAACCCCAAGAAGTGACAGTTTTGAGAGATTCCTACCTGCAGCTGCAAAATCTCCTTCTCTTTCTCTTTGACGAATTCCTGCTGCTCCTGTTCACGCTGAATTATAACTTCCAGCTTCTTGCGCTGAGCTTCTTCCGCCTCCTTCTGGACCCTCAGGACTCTGAAAGATACCAGATGAGATGCTAAATAACCAAACACATCAGTACAAGACATCCATCCATCCATTTTCTACCGCTTATCCGGGGCCGGGTCGCGGAGGCAGCAGTCTAAGCAGAGAGGCCCAGACTTCCCTGGCCCCAGACACCTCCTCCAGCTCTTCCGGTGGGACCCTGAGGTGTTCCAAGGCCAGCAGAGAGACATAGTCCCTCCAGCTCAGGGGTGGGCACTCATGGTCCTCGAGGGCCCCTATCCTGCATATTTTAGATGCTTCCCTCTTCCAACACACCTGATTTAAATGATCAGGATCATTATCAGGCTTCTGCAGAGCTTGATGATGAGTTAATCATTTGAATCAGGTGTGTTGGAAGAGGGAAGCATCTAAAACATGCAGGATAGTGGCCCTCGAGGACCAGGAGTGCCCACCCCTGCTCTAGCCTCCTGGAGCCAGGCCTGGGGTTGGGGCTCGAATGGGAGCGCCTGGTGGCTGGGACTTTGCCCACGAGGCTCGGCCCGAAAGGACGACGTGGGTCCGACCTCCTGCCGACCCACCACCCGCAGAGGGAACTGTAGGGGCCGGGTGCAATGTGGATCGGGTGTCAGTCAACGGCGGGGGCCTCAGAGACCCGTTCAGCAGTACAAGACACTAAAATGATAAAAGTCGTCTTCATCTTCTCAGTTTTAGCTCCTCCTCACCTGAGTTTGAGGATTCGGTGGTTCTCCTCGTCGTTCCAGGCCATCAGGGCTCGATGCTCCTCAGCCTCCTGCCTCGCCCTTTCCTCCGCCTGGGAGCCCGTCTCCTCCTCGTACTTCTTCCGCAGCACCTCCTCCTTAAACTCCAGACTAATAAACACAAAGGAAACATCCCTGTCAGATCACACATTTCAAACCACGCTGAATATTAACTCCTAATATATGAAAAAGGACGTCTTCCTCCAGGATCTGTGGCTGCTTTTTTTCTGGGTCATTCCATTTGAACTCATTCAATTCTTCAAACTATTTCTGCTCAGCCATTTCTGATTTGCCTGAGATTTTTAGAGCATAAAATATGGATATTTATAAAGATATATGTGAAATTTTAGCTCGATATATCAAATACTTTTTTTTTTTAAAAACTGTCTGCTGACCATCATCGCACATTGAAATTTGAGGCTGTTTGAACAACAATATCTCAGGATCTATTAAAGATAAAAGCCTGAAAATGTTATTTCTAATTATGTAATTGATTCAGAATCTATAATATATGTGTAATGGGTTGGTTAAGATCTAAGCCGTCATGGAAAGTCCCATCTTTAAGCACACAATAATAAAAAAATACATTAAAAACAGAGCTTACAAGGTTAAAGTCAGTTTAAAAAAATATTTATTTGATTATGTATGAATTTAAATATTAAATATGAAAAGTTTTAGCTTTATGCACACAAATACTTGTTATAATTTTTTTCTAGATGCCAAATTCAAATATTTAAACTGCTTGTCGCATCTGAATAAATGTTCAAACTCAAATTAATTTAGTTTATTAAGAAAAAACAGCAAATATTCACACACAACAGCATAATATTCACATTTAAAAGCAAGTAAATTGTCTTATTTACCTTTAAAATTACTTAAATTATTAACCAATTATAATAATAATTGGTTAATTATTTAACCCTAACCAAAACTGTTGCTGTTTATATTATTGTTGGTTGAATTATGTAATTTATTGGTTATTCTTGTTCTAGTTTGCAGAAGAAATCAAATTTGAGTAATCATTTCACTTGCACAATTATTATTTAACAGTGTTTTCCAGGCTTTAATCAAAAAATACACGTTTTTTAACACTTAAAAACATAAAAAGTACATTTTGACATGTTTAGCACACTATAGCTCAGGGGACACTGATTTCAGCAGGACACGGATTTAACCACAACACCGGATGACCTGTTACCGATCGTGACACCTCAAACCGGGATGCTAACGTACCGGAGCGCCCTCATGATCAGCTGGTACTCGGAGTATCTCTCCTTCAGGACCACCATCTCCACTGGATCCACCGGCGGAGGCGTTTTTATCCGGCCCTCTTTGGATTTGGCCACCGGGTCGGTGCGGGACTTTCTGCCCCGGACAGCCTCCACGAGCACGGCGCTCCTGGGAGCTAACAGCCGGGAAGCCTGGACGCTCCTCCCGCTGATTACCTGGAACATGTCGGCGTCTAAATGCGGTAACAGGTGCGGATTCTCAGTCGGTAAATGTAACGATTAAACAGAGCATTAGACTGTAAAACCTGCAGTAGAAGTTAACATTGAGACAGAAATGTTATCGACATAAGACGGCGGCCATTTTGGTGACCTCTGACCGGCGGAAGTAGTTAGCAAAGACATCCGGTGCTCAGATCTACCGCCATCTGGTGAGAAAAAATAACTTTTACAGACATATTTACTCTTAAAAGCAGATTTTCCATCTTCGAAGACTCTATTAATTTATCTAAATTAATATCTATTAATAATATTAAATTAATATTAATCTATTAAATTAATCTCTATTAATTGATCTCTAAAATATTAATCTCTAGTAATGTTGTAATTTTACGCTAACTTACGGTGGCCCTGAAGTGCTAACCACATCAATAAATCACTAAACACGACAAATTGAAAAACACAACAGCAAATTCAGAAAGACTACATTAACCTAAACACAACAACAAATTCAGAAACACACTTTCACTCATACATCCACTCACACGTGCACGCAGGTTGTCAAACTCAGTAGAATATAATATACAACACTTAAAATATGGTATACATTTACTTTATAAGACACTTGGTTATTGAGCTGCGAAAGTGTTCACAGCTCAATAACCAGTGGTGTTTAAAGCCCCACACCAGCCCGCCGCCTCTCCCCACGGGCAACTCCAGAGAAAGGGAGGGTCCAGCCGCTCTCAAGGAGCTGGGTTCCAGAGCCCGACTATATCTAGACGGTACCTCTAGATATGGTTTAAAACCAGTCAGGTCTGTTACTTCCAGATTTTACTGCATTGGAAACTGGTTTAATTTAATTTTTTTTTTTTACAAAGAACCACCACAGAAATACAGATTATAGATGAACTGGACTGCAACTAATTTACATACACATGAACTCAACGTGAGAATTACTGAAATATTTAACAAAAAATTACATTTATGTGTAAACTCACATTTACTACATTAAATCAGGGAGCAATATCATCCCTTTACACTCAACTACAGCAGAAAATAATAACCAACATGAAACTTAACTCTTAGGTCTTTCCTCAGAAGTATGACGTCTCCAGTTGTGCTTCTGTAAAAGTCACCACATATCCATTGGACAGTTTGACAGATTTGATCAGATCCATGTCTCACTGTCTGACATGCAGTGAACCCAGAGAATCATTGTTGAAGCAGTCTAAAGGCACTTTAAATATGCAAGACCTACTTTTACCCTGAACGATGTGAATGATTGCATGTTTTTTTCCAAGTCTTGTTCCCACTGATGTTCCAGGACTACAGCTTCTCACCTGCATGAGCTTTCATGTGGGCAGTCAGAGTACTACTATGACCAAAACGTTTGCCACATGTCTCACAAAAATAAGGCTTCTCACCTGTGTGAGTTCTCATGTGGATAGTCAGACTACTACTTTGACTGAAACCTTTCCCACATGTCTCACAAAAATAAGGCTTCTCACCTGTGTGAATTCTCACGTGGTCATTCAGTTGACCAATTGTCCTGAAACTTTTCCCACATGTCTCACAAAAATAAGGCTTTTCACCTGTGTGAGTTCTTATGTGGACAGTGAGACTACTACCATGACTGAAACTTTTTCCACATGTCTCACAAGAATAAGGCTTCTCACCTGTGTGAGTTCTCATGTGGCACAACATATCATTGTATTGAGTGAAACTTTTTCCGCAGGTTTTACAAGAATGCGGCTTCTGACCTGTATGAATTCTCATGTGGACAGATAGATAACTACTTTTACAAAAACTTTTGCCACACATCTCACAAGAATAAGGCTTTTCACCTGTGTGAGATCTCATGTGGCTGGTCAGATGACTATTTTTACCAAATCTTTTCCCACATATCTCACAAGAATACAGCATCTCACCTGTGTGAGTTCTCATGTGGACAGTCAGACTACTATTATGACTAAAACTTTTCCCACATGTTTTGCAAGAAAACCCTTTCTCACCTGTGTGTTTTATCATATGGATTTTCAGCTGAGAACTAAATCTAAAACTTTTTCCACATGCATAGCAAGCATATGGTTTTACATCTTTGTGGATTTGGTCCTTATTCTTAAAGGTATTTTCACCAACACCACATTGTACAGACTTTCTACCCATGTCAGTATCACAGTGACTTTCTGACAAAGAAGAGTTGTCTACATTGTTACTGTGACTGCTGTTTCTGTTATGACTCATCTTTGGCTTCAGGACTGCGTTTCTAGTTGATCCTGAGTCTACATGCTTGCTTCCTTCCTGATATGAGCTCTCAGCTCCAGGTGAATTGTAAGAAAGGAGCTGGTCACTGTTTAGTTCTAGTTCACTGTGGTCACTGTCCTCATCAGCTGAAGTCAATAGAAAGGTATCAGTCACTTGCTTCAGTATAATCTGCTCTCCCCACTGACTGATGCCGAGTTCCTCCTGTTCAGCTTTAATATGTGGAGGCTCTGGGTCATTGTGGTCCATATTGGTGCAGAGTTTCTCCTGTTCCTCCTTAATCTGTGGAGGCTCTGGGTCCTCCTGGTCCAGACTGGTGCAGAGTTCCTCCTGTTCAGCTTTAATCTGCGAAGGCTCTGGGTCATTCTGGTCCAGACTGGTGCAGAGTTCCTCCCCTGACACAAACAACAATAACAAAAACACAAAACAAAACTCAAATTTTGCATTTGAAGCCTAGTTTTCAAATGTTTCTAAAAAATAATGTAGAACTCTGATAAAGATCTTACATTAGTCATATTCCTTTGTTAGTTCATTAAGACAATCATAGTTTTACATACCTATTCTGTGTAACGTCATTTGTGGTTTCCAGATGATGTCCAGTAGCCTGCGCTGACGATCGATCTCTTCATTGGACTGGAATATTTCTCTGGATATTTCATCACATCTGGATTTGCACTGAACCAGCATATCAGCCTCTTGCATCAGTACAAGTTGCTCTCCCTCCTGACTGGTGCAGAGTTCTTCCTGTTCCTCTTTCATCTGTGGATGCTCTGGGGGAACGTTCTCCTCATGGACATGTTGCTGTGGAAGGTCTGGAGGGCAAAATGACACAACAAAGAGGTTGCTAAAGGTGATGCTAGGTGACGCACACATCTGAGCAAGTACAGTTAACTCTCTGAAGCCCATGCACTGTCTGGGCAGTTGTTACTCCTGTCACATTTTTCCTCACTGTGGGCCTTTTTTTTAGTGCAATATAAAGTCTTGCACCTTTATGGAAACAGCACACTGTTCTCAGGAGGTTCAGCACCAACACTCGCCGCCTCCAGCTGTTTTAACCCTTTAAGACCTGAGCCTCAAAATGTCCGCCTGGTCTTTTTTTCTTATTTTGATTACAAAAAGGTAAGAAAATGTCCTGTGAGTGCTGCTGCCCATTTTTTTGTTGCGCTTTACAGCCAATATAGTGTCATTACGGTAATTTTATGGTTTCATTCGGGGCACGAATGAATGAATGAAATTACCGTAATGTAACGATGTTGCGCTTTACAGCCAATATAGTGTCATTACGGTAATTTTACTGTAATTTCATCCAGCGGATTCCTGGGGGGGCACGAATGAAATTACTGTAATGACCGTAATGACAATGTCATTGCGCTTTACAGCCAATATAGTGTCATTACGGTAATTTTACGGTAATTTCATCCAGCGTATTCCTGGGGGGGAACAAATGAAATTACCGTAATGACAATGTCGTTGCGCTTTACAGTCAATATGGTGTCATTACAGTATTTTTACGGTAAGAAACCATTGGATTTTTTTCCCGATAGCACAAACGGGACATATTTACGGTATTCCAAAGTGCGCTTGCCCAAATGTGTCGCCGATGACGCACGAGGACTTAAAGGGTTAAAGGTACAACTATCTTTAGATTACTGTTATTTCTTGGGTTCCATGGTTGTTTAAATGTTGAATGGTGTTTGATGTTTATTTTTTTAAATGTTGGTGCGCTAAGAGATAGATTAAATCCAGTAATGAACAAGAATTTTTGCCCCCAGCAGTTTTGTTAATGCCCCCCTCATTGAATTTTGTCTGGCTCCGGCCCTGTTGTGCAGTATGACACAGTTTTGACATAAGGTATAATTAAAACTGCTTCATGAAAAAATATTTTATATCAAACCAGGTGTTGTAGTTTGACCAGCAGGAGCCAGTTGATGGCTGCAGTGATGTTAGTGACACTCCTCCACAGCTGGCTGCACATAGACACCAATGTTATTTCTGCAGCTACTTTAGATCAAACTGGGCTTGTAGCACATTTTCTACCTTACAATGATGGGAAAGAGGCATTGTTTATGTTTTGACAACGTATCACTAATGAGTTGTTGATACCGGAAGTCCGAATCTGTGAATATCTTCCCAACTTAACCGAACTCTCCTCGGTTTACTGCCATCAGCTGATTCAGACCATCACAGTTCTACATACCTGTCGTGTGAAACGTTACCGGTGGTCTCCAGGTGACATCCAGCAGTCTGCGCTGACGGTCGATCTCTTCCTCGTACTGGAAGATGGTTTTTTCAAACTCTATGAATATTTCTTCAGCGGCAGCAGTTAGTCGCTCGTTGATCAACGCTCTCAGATGCTGAACGGAACTCATCGTTACTTCAACTGAGGAAACATTCATCTAAGATACAACAAAACAACCGTCTGTCAACACTTCCGCTAATCAGTGAAGCTAACGCTAGTAGCGGTTCGACTGAGCTAACGTTAGCAACCGTTTGGCGTCACTTCCGCCGGGTGTTTTTTGTGTGTGGTAACTTCCGCTTTCAAATTAAAATGATTGAAAAGTTTTTTTTGTTTTTTGTTTTTACCTGCTTCACATAATCATCGATAGTCTAACTGAACGTTATAGTTTAATTTAAATGAAAGCTGTCAGCTGAACGTGCTTTAGCTACAAAATTTAATTCCTGTGTAATATAATATTAATAATAATCATCATAAATGATTCAAAGTAATAACAGTAAAGGTAATAAATTCTTCAAAATATAAAAAAAAAATCAAAAGGGATGTTTTTTTTAAATGCACGCATTAATATAGCCCATCAGGGGACAGTATATAAACTTAAAGTATACTGTAGCATAAAATGGAAATATGTACAATATTGTTAACCAAAACAAGTAGTTGTGTACCAGCTGTAACACTTTTTAATTCAATTCAATTTATTTTGTATAGCCCAATATCACAACAGAGTTGTCTCACAGTGCTTTACAGAGTTCACTGAACTGATAAACAGTTCTGTAATGTTGTAAGTAAACAAACAGTCTAATAAAGAGTCCAACAGTCGATGAGGCCAATGGATCCGTCCGAGGCATCACCTTTATGACCCTCCTTCTTCGGGAAGGAAAAACTCAAAAAACCCAGTGGGAAAAAAGAAACCTCCAGGAGAACCACAACGAAGGAGAGATCCAACTCCCAAGGACGGACAGGCTATAGCCTCGGACAGACAAGCTAACAGAGTTTGTCTTTATTTTACTTCAAAAGTCTAAAATAATTCAAATACTTACAAGACCTTGAAATATAAGGACTGTTAATGATGCAGAGTGTTGCAGATTTTATTTCACACTAATAAAACAAGAGTAAAGAAATGAAAACAAACCAGAAAACAACCAACAAACTAGAAAAATAACAGCGTGACGTGACAGGGACTGTACAAAGCAAACGTAAACATACCAAACTACAACAATACTCCATTCACTCTTCATACGTCACTCTTTTTAAAAATGATTTATGGCATTATAACTTTATCATACTACACAACAGTTATTTTTGACTTTTCTCTACTTCTAGTCATGGTTATTCTGTTTCTGTAGAGGTACAGGACTTTATATTGCAACGAAAAATGAGGAAAAAGTGAGTAAAAATGTGACGGTAGCAAAAATCGCTTCACTCATTTTAGACTTTTTGCTACCTCTAGTCATAGTTGTGTTTTTTCCATAGAGGTGCAGGACTTTATATTGCAATGAAAAATGAGCCTAAAGTGAGCAAAAACGTGATGGTAGCAAAAAACGTTTCACTATTTTAAAAAATGACTTCTGCCTTTATAACTTTATCACACTACACAACAGACATTTTTGACTTTTTTCGACTTCTAGTCATGGTTGTTCTGTTTCCGTAGAGGTGTAAGACGAGATATTGCAGTGGAAAATGAACCCACAGTGAGTAAAAACGTGACAATAGAAAAAAAAGTTTATAGTATAAGTTTAATTAATTTAAATATGAGTTTACTAAATGTTTATGTTCTCAGATTTAAAAAAAAAAAAAAATGTAATAATTGCATTAATTATAAAGGTCGTGACGTCATTATTGGGGTCACGAGGTTGACCCCAGGTGTGTGTGTTTTTTTTTCTCTGCGTCACTTTTTCAGGTGTCGTCCTGCGGAAGGTAAACAAATGGACGCAGCGGCGGTTTGCGGTAAAAACATGAAAAATGTG
>OMNN01025843.1:4768-23411 GCA_900302755.1 Chromis chromis
GTTATTCATCACCTCTCGTGACTGTGATGCACTATAAGGTGAATATGAGTAAGTATGTTTTAAATATACTCAGAGCTTAAATAGGTTTCCGCCTTACCAATCTTTAGACCATGAATCTTGATGACACCACTTAAACAAACTTAAGCCCGGCTCACACAGCTCCTCTCCGAGTTATACACCCCCGATGTTTCTTGTCTGAAATAACGACGTCTGGTGTCAGGTCAGCAGGAGAACTCCTGATATCGCAGCCACATTGCTGAACTCATGTGTTAGTCTCATGTACAATCCAGCTGGATTTGGTTGGAGCTAAGTCGCTCATTAGCTGCGCTGCACTTAAGAGACCAAAACCCCTTTTGACAGTTAAATTGGCTAGATTGCCTCCTGTTTTCCTCATCATTGCAAGGGTGCAGACCAAAAGCCTTTGAAGAGCAGGATTAAAACCATGTGATTTCTTTTAATTGGACCATTAGTAGAGAATTAGCATTGAGCTTCGTAGCCTCGTTAAGGAGAAGGAAAAAAAACCCACCAGGTGCCTGTGAAGGACTCAGGCTCGTTAGATCAGAACATTCTGTTAACGAGGACTCGCTTTTGTTCCAGAGTTGGTCACTCGTTTGATGACGTTTTTCATTTGTTGTCCACGGCTGTGGGATACACATGCTCAGCTCTTTTCCTCCCTCCTTCTGCGGATGTCCTTTTTTTCATAACGGTCCCTCCCGAACCTCCTTTTCTATGTGGCCTCTAATGGAATATGGAAATCAGCTGCAGCCACTTGTCTTCATGCGTGTCAGGCTCTTGGGAAGCTATTTGTTCGCTCAGTTCGAGGTGAATGTGAGGTGAAGACATCTGCAGCTGGCCGCCACGGAGCGCTTGAAACAACACAGTTTGTTCTCAGGTAGTTTGAGGACAGACCTGGTCAGATAAGTTGCTGTTTTCAGAATTGACTCTCAAGCTTCTCAAAGTTAACAACATTTTCATATAAATTGTGACATTTTCATATCAGTTAATCTCCATTTCTCCGCTCTGCATCAGCGGTAGATATAATGCAGTGTGATCTAAGTTATATCCAGTTCATGAAAACTTTTACATTTGATGTTCTGAAGACTGTGAGGAAAGGAGCTTGTTGCAGATGTAATAGAAGTTTGATCAGAGCAGATAAAAAAGCTGCAACCCTGCCTTCACACGGTGTTAGCAGAACAGGAGCAACTTTGTTAAATCACGGGAGAATTCTCACTTTATTCCAGACCAGCTAAATGCACTGCTATACGCCTTGAATCACACCATGTACCCCAGTGGAAACAGAGACACTATCACACACTTCTATGCAGTTTATAACGAATTAAACCAGATACGAATGAATTGTTAACACTACAATATAGTAAAGAATATTCTGAGTACTCAAGGAGATGAAAAAGCAACACATCGGGAGCTAGGAGGTGATTAATGCATCACTAATAAGTAGTTCTATGAATAATGATGAGTTGCTGGAGTAGAATATCTGATGTTGCCAGTTAACTGTCGACAACAGTGGCTTTGTAGTACTTTTGGCAGCAGCGTATTGTTATGCTGAAACGATTAATCATTTCAAAACATGAAACATTTTCTGCCTCCAGCTTTAGAAATGTGAGCTTTCCTGGCTTTTCTTTCTCAGCCATGACAGTAAAACTTTTGGTTTTTGGACTGTCGAATGGGCAGATTGGTCGATAAAAAAATGAACGGGTAGTTGCAGCCATGGCTTAATGACACGGCTGCAGTTCTTATTATGAGAAGCTCATCCTATCATCTACTCATAATTACAATTAGGGGGGGGTGATTTGAATGGTTTTTCACACTTGGCTGCACTTATATATAATGTGATATGAGCCCTGCATTAGTAGGAGCAGAGACAGCCATCAATAATGTGAAGGAAACGCAGCACAGCACACCACTATAAAGCAGTAATTGGAGTGATTATGAGCAACATCTGTGGCGCTCACTGAGAGGCTACTTTTTTAGGCTTGTCCTCCCTTTATTTCAGCGTTTTTTTTATTTTATTTCCACTTTAGGTCTTGGCTGAAATCTAACTATGTGTGCGTCCAGATTACAGGCCTGCTTGTCGCCCTCTCTCCCTTCTGCAGACTCTTTGGGGTGACGGGGAACTGTGCAGCCTGCAGTAAGCTGATCCCTGCCTTTGAGATGGTGATGAGAGCCAGAGACAACGTCTACCATTTAGACTGCTTCGCCTGTCAGCTCTGCCGCCAGAGGTAAGATTAGGGGAGCAATTAGCCAGGGAGATCAAATTCGGTTGACTTATCTGGGAGGTGTACTAGTGATCTCACTGGTCATTATGAGCCTATTACCAATGCATTGTAATCAGAACGTGATGAAATCCACTCCACAGTCAAAAAACAGTGAGGGGTTAAAGACTTTGTGTATCGCTTGGATAGTTAATCAAGCAGCAATCACGCAAGATTAATTCTCTGATTTTCATAGCAGTGGATGTACGCTGAAAATATGCCTGAAATGCTCCTCAGGGACCTCATGATTCACTTCAGCTCCAGCAAGAACCAAGACCCAGTTCCATATTTTTATTTCTCTCTGCAGATTTTGCGTGGGAGACAAGTTTTTCCTCAAGAACAACATGATCCTGTGCCAGCTGGACTATGAAGGAGGCCATCTTAATGGCAGCACCGAAAGGCAGCCTCAATAAGAGGTAATATTGTGATGACGATGAATTACAGTCCCAGACAGCTGCTCTGACAGTTTGAACTAAACCATGCGCTGAAATATCTGGAAGGTATACAAGTGAGCTCACGAGCTCATCCCAAATATGACCATATGTAGACAAGAGACTTCAGAGCAGAGGCCGCGGACAGTAGAATTCCTGCCAAGATATGTTGTGGCATGTTATCTTAATGTCTGATAATTTAATCCGTTTGGTGTGTCATGTCAAACTTGTGAATTTCTCAAGCAAGCGTATTAAGCAGACTAAGAGCCAGATGTGAAAGTCCCTTACAGCCCGTTAGGTGAAGTGGATAATCAATCACTTTATAAATCAGCAAAACAAACTGGTTGTTGGTGTGCTCACTAAATCTTTTAACCAGGTGCAGACAGTATGATCAGATAAAGAAGTTCTATATGAAACCCAGTTTAAAGCCATATTAGATACAAGTATAATGTTCAAGTTTCCTTCTAAACTGTTTATATTTATACTTTAACAATGAATAAAATGACTATGTGAGAAGGGTCTCTTAAATGTGTCAGACCAATGGACAATTGTGGAGTTCCACAGAGCTTGTTTTTAGCTTATTGTTTTGGTTTTATGGAGAATTAATTGTGAATTAATGTCAGCACTTATATCAACCCCATCTCCAGCACCAAAGGCGACATAGAGAAACATTCAGGAGTTGGTGGAGACCAAAAATGGAGCTAAAAGTGGTTGGAAACAATAAATTTAACTCCAAGAATGAGGATGTTCCTGCTCTTGTGAATGTGAAAACTATAGTTTGCCAGTATGTTTGCTGCAACAACTTCATACCGTGACAGTGGAAAAAAGTGAGTAAAGAAGTAAATAACTATCAAAAAGAGATTGTTGAAGCTTTTCTGTGATAACTGACATCTGTTGCATTTATATACTCTGATCATCCACAAGGTTAAAACCACATACCTAATATTTTATAAATCTCCCTTATGCCACCAAAACAGCTCTGACCAACCGGTAAATGGACACATAATCTCTTGGGTTTCCTTTGTGGCAACAGGACAGTGGCAGCAGATCCTCTGGGTCCTGTGGGTTGTGGGGTCGCGCCTCTGTGGATCACACTTATTTTAATGCATCCCAAGAATACTTTGGTGTGTTCCTTGAGCCGTTCCTGAGCAGTTTTTACAGTACATTGTCCTGCTGGGGCAGACCGCTGGCGTTAGGAAGTGACACTGCCATGAGAGGTTGTGTTTAGTCAGCAACAGTGTTAAAGATAAAGTAACATCCACATGAATCCCAGAGCCCAAAGTTTCCCCATTAAAAATTGGAATGTAACAAGATGATCAGCTTTATATACTTTACCTGTCTGTGGTTTTAATGTTATGGCTGATTTATGGGCTGACAGGTCACATTTTGAAGATCACATTGAACTGACAATTCAATGTGTACTTTGAAGTACACAAAGCAATTCTCTACTGCTTTTAGTTGAGCTAAATGTTTAATCCTGCCATCACCAACGCTCTAAAACACCATTAGATAGAACTTTCAGCACACCCTTATCCTAAATTAAAGTGTTTCCTCTTCTTTGTCTGAGACACTGGACGTGTGTCCTGTTTTCTCATGTCTGGCTTTAAACAAGAGCCACAAGCTTTCCTCCATAACGTTTCCAATGAATATATGTATGTATATGTAATATATATTGGGAGAGTTATATTGGGGCAGTTTGGTGAATCATAAAAAACAGCACATTTACTGCAGCACATGAAAAATAGATGCCTCTAGATCATTGCTGCTGTACTTGAACATGTTGCCTGCAGGTTTAAACAAGTCTGAAGATCTTCTTTAGGTTTTAAACAGCAGACAAAATAAATCCTGTGGGTGCAGAGTACATCCGCAGTACTTCCCTCACTGAGCCTTGTGAAGGCTTTGAGCAGCAATGGGCTGTGAGGGCAGATGGTTGGTGGAGAGTTGAAAGCAAGTGCAACAAATCCCACAGAATCCACAATTATGAAGGCTTCAGGGTCTGTCCTGGTTCAGAAATATTCCCTAAAGCCACCCGCAGCCCAACATATCATTATGATGCTAGCTGTACAGCTACAGTCCATAAAATACACAACACCGCACTGGACACTTGATGGACTCTGGAAGTGGAGTTTTTACTTGGTCTTCCAGAGTTCATGCTGAAATAACTTTAGATGTTTAGAGATCATTTGTCTTTCCTGAAAGAAAAATCTTGATGCATTCAAGGAAGTAACCAGCTCTTGAGGATTTAGTCAATTATAATGTTAAATGAGGTGAGAAATTAGATATCTTTAATACAAGCACTGATAAATGTGTCATATTTTGTATATATTTTGGAGTGCATCAAAATCTCTACACTATGATTGTGATAAATGGCTTTAACGAAGGCTTTTTGGCTCTCTGTTTGATATTTTTGTAGATTTATTTCCACTTATGTCAACAACTTTACATAAATGTGATCACCAGAAAACTGCAGGTTTATGTGTGTTTTTCTTAGTTCTCATCTTCTTCAAGTATGGCCTTCATGTCACTGATGAAAGTTACATAAAATGAATATGATTAAAGTCAATAAGGTGGAGTATCCTTCGATTGAACACTCGTATAATGAATATACAACCTCTGGGAATTTTCTTAGTGCCTTCTTGTTTATCTCCTTTATAACTCTTGATTTAGACCAGTGGTTCTCAACTGGTGGGTCGGGACCCAAAAGTGGGTCGCGAAGCCATTTTTAGAGGGTCGCAGAAGCATGCGCCCCCAAAAAAGTAGTGGTTTAAATTCTTTTATTTTAAGGGACGTGTTTCTTATGACACAGTTTGTTTTCAATAGCAGGATATTTAGTGGTGGTGGTCTGTCAAAATGGACCCAAATATGCCCAAAACTTGGCAAAAGTGTCCAAATATACCAGAATGAGCAACAAATAAGCCATTTTTTCCCCAAGCTGTATCAAAATGCGTTGAGACTACACCCAGATAAACCTTAATTTGTTAACAGGAACAGCAAACTTCAAAAATTTGGCTTGCGACTGTTATTAATAGAGACATAGTAGGTCCTGAGGCTGGACCAGTTGAGAACCACTGATTTAGACAACAGGTAAATTTATTTAAAAGAGAAGTCACAGAATAAAATGATATTTATGTGCTCAATGTTTTTAATAATAGTAATAATTTTACCTTTATTGATCCTCTTTGTGAAATTAATTTTCTGCATTTGACCCATCCTACTGTACATGTACTAGAAGCAGTAGGCTGTTGCTGTGCAGTGCCCGGGGAGCAGTCAGGGGTTAAGGGCCTTGCTCAGGGGTCCAACAGTGGCCGCACTCGGGGTTCGATCCTCTGACCTTCTGATCAGAAGCCAGGGACTTAACCTGTTGTGCCACCACTGCCCCCAAGTAGTTTTTTATTTGTAGATATGGAAGTGAATTTATTTAGTCTGAAAAAGAAGCGGTACTGCTGCCTTAGAGAGCAGTCTTTTCAGTTAAATCATTCTAAAAGGTGAAAAAAAAAATCAGTTTAATAATCCTTACAATCTTTGTAATTTGAGTTAAGTTTTAAAAAATAATTCTTTGTGTTAGATTTTTGCATTTATTGCTGCCAGTGTAATAAAAACAACTTGAACACACGGTGAGAAGAATATCATTTATCTTATAAATAATGTACTACAATGCAAATAGTGTGTCAAATCCAACTTTTAAGGCTTTTTTGAGCAAGCCTTTCCTTCATCTAAGAGTGAATCACAATTTGGGACATGCTGTTTACTTCCACATAAATGTCAGTTAATGTGGAAACAGCAGTGCATTAAAGATAAAGTGAGCAGTTCTAATCCAATACAGTTTTGGTCGAATTCAGTAAATATTTCCTCACTGTCTGGTAGCTGTTGGTTCTGTGTGCTGTTTGCTCACAGCCCTGGCTCAGTTGGATGGCACAGGAAAGATCCGATATGTCCGACTACAACAATAAACTCCTGAAAATATGACTCATTTACGATCTTCTTCATGTAAAACAGACATGTTTATTTTGGGTATGAAATTCATGCATGAAATATATCATGTACTTAGTGCGTTTGTTCAAAAGGAAAAACATATTATTTAGTTTTTGAAGTAGCAGATCACATATCACAACCACTTATTCATAATGTGCGCCACAATTTGTTGCTAGACACACAGCCTTTTTGATATTATACCGCAATTACTGGATACACGAATTTGATATGTTTTTATTGAACCTCTCAAACCTCACAGAGCGAACTGGAGATGTTTTATATTTTCCCCTCTCTCTCTCTCTGCAGATCAGGAGGACGACTGTGAGCCAGTTGGACTATGAAACTCACAGCAGCGCACCCCTCATCAGGTTCTTGTTTCAGACTGTGGAAAAAAAAACACTGATTGGACACATTTCCAGCAGCCCATGCTTGAACTCTTTACTACAGAGCTGCGCCGTAATTTCCCTTAAAACTGACTCTTCTGATCAGATGGACTCGAGATCAACCAGGAAGTGAAAATGGAGAAATGAAACCATCAGGAGGATATTTTTCCAGAGCACTTAATGTGGACTGAGAACAGAAATAGAGTGTTTGCAAGTAATTTGTAGAGTCTGTTTCAACCAAATGTGAAACACTAGATGGGATATGGGGGACGCCAATCAGGCCACACATAGCATCATCCAAGTCATCCATCAGAGAAAAAATACAAAGTTCCCTGTGATTGTCAAATTGTTCTGGCAGTCGCTGAAGTGTCTTTTGTGGTGAACCCCACCCAGCTGGCTTGAAGGAAAGCCACAAAACAAACTGAAACATATTTGCAAATGTTGTTTTGCTCAATTTAGCAAATGAGGAGGACGAACTGTTCCTCCTCCATCTTTCCGCCTCTCGACTCGAATCGAGTGGAGCTTTAAGCACACCGTAGTTTTGTTCTCATGCTGGTTTTTCTTGACTAATTAAACTGGATTTTAATTTCAGTTTGTGTGCTCATTATTTCTGTACCGAGACAGTCATAACCGGTGGGTGTAGGCATGACACCAGAGGAAGTAATTTAAACACGGCCTCCAGTGAAAATGAAGTTTCTTACCTCATTAACATTTCCATGAGTACAATAAGCAGCTGAGCATTTTCACCTTGAAGTTGTAGGGACTGTCTCAAAAACACTAATTCACACGTTCAGGGTTTCATATGTAAAATAACTAAAAGGTACAGTTCTGTTAACTTGAAGAGTGGGTCTTTCTGTGTGTTTAGAAACTGTTTCTCGTTCACATTATTGCAGTATTACAACCTTTACATTTCGTAGATCCGCACATTCTAGAGAAAGCAATGGTGTAAAGTTACATCGAAGCCATTTGGAGGCAGGAAGGATTATTTTCATGGGGAAAAACTGTCCACTGATCGCAAGGTTGGCGGTTCGATCCCCAGCCCCTCCGCATGCCAAAGTGTCCTTGGGCAAGACACTGAACCCCAAGTTGCTCCCAATGTCCGGCAGACACCTTGCATTTGCCGTCATTGGTGTGTGAATGGGAAACATTGTAAAGCGCTTTGAGTCCCACTAAGGTAGAAAGATGCTATATAAGTGCAGATTATTCACTACGATAGGTGTTTACAAAACATAAAGCAGCATTTAGTTGATCAATAGCCACATATTTCCGTCAGGACACCAAAAACAGAGCTAAATGAAAGGTAACATATAACAAAGATGCTTAAAAAACGAATGATGATTTCCATTAAAGGTGTTTATATCAACATTGTCTTCACAACTTGTTCCTGCTGACCCAAAGAGGCCGAAGGAAAACAATAATTATACAACTTTAAGGTGAGTACAGAGAAAGAGTGTTGCACTGCACAATAAGGTCAATTAATAGACTATATATAGAAGGTCAACCTAGCTACTGTGACGTCACCCATTTGTTCAATTCAATTCAGAAAACTTTATTTGTCCCCTGGGAGCAATTTAAAGGCACATAGAGCAGCTGGACACAGAACAGTAGCAACAACTGTACAATAGTAGTAGCAGCCATGTGGTAGTTACAACAGAATAAAATAAAATAAAAATAGAATATGCTGAGATAAAGAATAAAAGTCAAATATAGGACTGACATTAATGTACATAAGGTGCTAAAATGGTACAGAGGTGCAAGGTGACTGTACATGAATTCAGCAGCCTGGTTAAATATTAGAATTACAGTATTTACATGAGGTATCATTTAAGGTGCAGGTGGACTGAACATAAATACGTTCAGTGCAATGTCTGTAACATTGGTTTGTGCATTACTGTTATGTTTAGAATTTAGCCATCAACATATCGCTATTTAAAAACTTGACATGTTGAGCAAGGGATGGATCTGACTGAGAACTGAAGGACACTACATATGTGGGAACAACCTGTCAATCACAGGTACCGTGTTTCCACCAAGAAGCACCAGGAGCTAGTTCGGAGCTAGTGCTAGTTCGGTGCTTAGTTGCTTCAAACCCCGTTCCTCCTAAGAACCGGTTTGCGTTTCCACTGGCCAGGAGCCAAGTTGGAGCCACGCCATTGCGTCACCATAAAACGTCTACGCTTGTATCGATTCTATAGCGGTTAAACAAACGTAATAAGTTGATGATAATATATATGTTTATCTTTAGAAAGATGTTTCTAAGGTCCGCGGAGGTCCGTGAGGCAGAGGTCGTCCGTTGCCCACCACCAGCACTTCCGCATATCTGCGAAACAATTGTACCAGATTTCAGTGCACAACAGTGTGTGTGTGCAGAACTTCCGTGTGTATCAGGAATTATTACAATACATCTGCGATCAGACCAGAGACGTCCTGGAGAAAAAGGACACAAATGACTGCTTGTGTGTCCCTCTGCACCGCTGATCGCTGGTCACCATAACCCCGCCCCCAGCCCCTGACGTACTCGGTGCTTAGCTCTGGCCCAGCAAGGAGTTGGTGCTTGCTAAGCACCAGTTTTTAGCACCTGGAGCCAGTGCTTAGGCGGTGGAAACACGGAAAGGGTAGCCCTGGCCTAAAACAAGTCCTGCTTTGTGTTTATTTCAATCTACATGGGACCATGATTTACAAAATGAAAAGTCTTAAAAATAGCCAATTGAGACAATAAACTCATTATGAAAATGTTTACTGAGGCACCAGATCGAGTGAGATTTAGGATCATTTTCTCATAGACTTCTATAGCATCTGACTTCTTTTTGCAACCAGAGGAGTCGCCCCCTGCTGGCTCTCAGAAAGAATGTAGGTTTAAATCACTTCTAAGTCGGCTCACTTTTCAGACTCAGAGGCCGTTTCCATCAAGCAAAACACATATTTAAGTGGAGGGAGACTTCAAATAGTTACATTACATTAATAAATTGTTGCAAAGATTAAAGAACTGCTGAATTACAAGCTTTACTTGCAGGTGCATATTCAGAGCATTAGTTATGATCACATTAACTCTCTTGCTGCATATGAGACAGAAAGCATTTAGACTCAACTGTTGTTTTTGGTCACGATACAACAAACCACTGCTTCCTTTCTAATAACATGTTGCCATTTTAAAGCTTGTGACCACCGCTTGATTTGAGTTCATACGGTTATATTTGATAGTTGGTGGGCAGAACCTGTGAGCCAAAGCCATCCTTCAGAAAGGTTTGACTTGAAATTTTTATTATCCCTTTGGAGAAAATGAGTTGCTGCACTACAGTAAGAGGACTAATCGCTAAAGAAATTGTACAGTAAAGATTAAAGCTGTGGGAAAACATAACACAATCAGTCGCTGATGAACAAAAATGGCAGTTATCCTTACAATAAGTAACAGAAACATGCACTGCCATTATAAAGTATATTCAGCTGACTGGAGTTTAGAGGAAAATCACAGATTTTGTTGACATATTGGCTCCACATTTGTACAGTGAAATGGGCAAGTAACAGTAAACTGAAATGGAATATTTGGTTACAAAAAGAAACAGAACGTCAGCTGAATGGTGGCACAGTTAATCATGATCATGATTCTGGCATCTCACAGTTAAGGAGAATGATCGACTGTGATGCTGACATTTAAAATGCTCCACTCATAGAAATAAAAAAAAAGGTGGGCAGTGGTGGCCTAGTGGTTTGTGAAGCGAAACCTGTAACCAGTGGGTCGCCTGTTTGAGTCCCCGGACTGGCAAGAGGTTGAGGTGGGAAAGTGAGAGTGTCCCAGTCACCACCACTGTTGGGCCCTTGAGCAAGGCCCTTAACCCCTGACTGCTCCCCGGGCGCTGCACCGCGGCAGCCCACTGCTCCTAGTATGTATAGTTAAGGTTAACTTTGAATAGGATGGGTCAATGCAGAGAAGGAAGGAACCCAAGGGGATCAATAAAGGTTAGATTATTATTATTACTAAACAGCACACAAAGATAAAATCACCTGATTTCACATCAGGCTTAAATCTGACATAAGAATGTCTTATTTCAGTCTTTTCAAAGTAACTTTTGGTCTCACAATTGTCTGAGTTGCTGTGCTGCAGTAACTGAGTGTAGACTAGAGGCTTCACTGTGTACAACCACCTAGCTAGTGTCTACCATAGCCTGAATCAGATAAATTGTAGCGTCTATTGACAAGCAGACGTTTAGCCAGTAATGCATTTTGTGTACAATTTTTTAAATATTTTTTCCTTTAGATGTACTGAATTCGGGCTGCACGGTGGCTCAGTGGTTAGCACCGTCGCCTCACAGCTAGAAGATCCCCAGTTCGCGTCCCGGTTAGGACGCCTGTGATCTTTCTGTGTGGAGTTTGCATGTTCTCCCTGTGCATCGTGGGTTTTCACCAGGTACTCCAGCTTCCTCCCACAGTCCAAAAACATGCTGAGGTTAATTGAGGATTCTAAATTGTCCGTAGGTGTGAATGAGAGTGTGTTTGTTTGTCCTGTCTATGTGTGGCCCTGTGATGGACTGGTGACCTGTCCAGGGTGTCCCCTGCCTTCGCCTGAGTCAGCAGGGATAGGCTCCAGCCCCCCGCGATCCTGCAGAGGATTATGCGGCGTACAGATAATGGATGGATGGATGGACTGAATTCGTGAAGAAGAACCTCATTTTAAGCTTTATTTTGATGCAGATGTGTACATTAGCGGGGGTGTAGCACAACATGGAAGTGCAAGCAGTGCTCTGTTTATTTAAATGTGAAAGTGCTTTAGAAAATATCTCTAAAATCAATAAATAATTGTGATAAACAGGCTAATTGTGATCTCATTATTGTCTGAGATCATCATAATTATTAATCTGGCTGTAATCGTGCAGTACTAGTCAGTTGTGTGGAAATATTTTGGCTACAGAAAGAATGATCTTGATCAAAAACCTTCACCCTGTCAGCAGAGTCTTGCAACTGAAAGTCTTTCCAGTGAAAAGTCACTGTTCAGCTTTGTTTTAAATTATTATTTTTATTTTATGTGCAGATTCACTTCAGTATAAAGTCACCTGAATCATTGATGAGTCATTCTTTCAAAAATAGTTATTTAATCATCTGGTGAAAATTCCTGTATTTTTTCACATTTTCTCTATATCACAACAACAACAACAACAAAACAAATATCTCAATGCTATTTTTTATTTATTTATAAATGTACATTGTAAACTCTTTTGAAGTCCATGTAAACTATAAAAAAGAACCCCCAAAATCCAGAATCTCATAGGTTTGGTCTCCCTGTGTTTTATCATTTATTATAAGTTCATTCATTGTTAAAAGCTGCTAAATAAATCTGTAAATTCCCAGCCAGCTGTAAATCAGCAGTAAAAACACGCAGACGGTCCTTTGGCGCCACCCAGCGGCCAGTCACCGTCATTACATCGCAGGTGCACTTCCGCTCTTCCAGCAAACAGGAAAGTCGGACCATCTCCGTCTCTCCGGTGTGTCTCTGGTGATCCTCCGCAGGTCGTGTTGTCGTGCTGCCGGTGTCGGTATGGCGATGTCCACGTTTCAGAAGGTGACCCTCGCGACCTGCCTCGTGCTGTGCGTCGCGCTGCTGCTTCCTAAGATGCTGTTATCGCGAGGAAGGAAGGATGCTGCGGAGCGGCCGGAGGGTGCGTCTGTTTACTGCTTCTCCTCTGCGCTCACAGGCCTCTGACTGTTACTCAGAGAGTTTTAGAATTACAAGCTTATGAGAGCTGTGGTGTAATCTTTATTTATGCATTATTTCAAGCTGAAATGCATCTCGTACATCACTGTGGGTCATGTGTCTTGTAGTTACATTTTCCTCCCTGACGAGGGCGCCAAACACCCTTATTTCTGTTTACATGTTAACGACCCTAACTCTAAATGACAATAAGTTACACTGGGTATATTAATGGAGCAGACAAAACGGTTAATATAATGTGAACAAATGCAGTGTGTATTTAATTTTATTATTTAACAATTGTATAAATAGCCTGAGTTTTCATGGTTCCACTTTGTCCTCAGACAGTAGATGGACAACTAGCCCTTCTGTATTGTCAGAGCTACTTTTATGTGTTCATTGAAAATTATATTCTCACAGTTTCCTCATTTATAGAAGGGATGTAATCTTTTTTTCAATTGATGTAAATAATTATATTCTGAGTAATTATTTTGGATGTAGTGTACAGACACAGGGTGGCATGTCGGTGCAGTGGTTAGCATTGTCGCCTCACAGTTCAAAGGTCTTGGGTTTGAATCTCAGCCTGGGGTCTTTCTGCGTGGAGTTTGCAAACGGAAAATGTTGTTGTGCCGTTTCCCTTAAGTTGTTTTACGCTGTGCCACTTGAGCAAGGCTCAGTCCACATCACAACACTGCAAAACTCTCATGTTATAAATCTTTGTTATTTTGTTTAAAGTGAGATTTAATCTGCCAAATGAACAGAATCAGCAGCTGCAGTGTTGCCTGAGTTAAGAAGTGGAGTCCTGTTGAAGTGGCCCAGTGTAAATGAGGCTAAAAGAACAGGCCCACAACATCTATAGCTGCTTTAAATGTTAATCAGTGAGGGCTGTCTGTGTCAAATGAGCTAATAAAATGAAATAAGATAAGAATAAGAGAGTGAGAGATGAGAATAAGAAAGCTGAATCAAAAACAAAAAAGTTTTAAATTGAGATGGCTTGTTTTGTTTAATCAGCAGTTTAAAGCCCACATATTCAATATTCCAATATATAAAGCAGTGAAAAGCAGCAGTGGATAATGAAAATACTTGAGTTTACATCAATTTATACACAGGAGAGGTAAGAAAAAACAGCAGCATATTTTTAACAGTAGGTAGTAGCCCAAACATATGACATGACCAACAATATTTCCCAAATGAGGAAATTTTATTTGCCGTTATCAACCAAATCTATCTTTATATCTTGTTTTATACAAAAAGCTGTTGCGCCCAAGAACTCAGCACACACAGACACCCACATGGCTGCACAAATGACCAAACCTTCATTCATTTTTATTTATGAAAGCTAATTTCTCTTCACCCGTTGTTCCCCTCCCCGCAGGTTCCGGTCGCTTCCCTCCGATGTTGCACCGTCAGACGGCTACGGAGAGCCGAGGCCAGAGAGCCGCAGGGTCGAGCTTCTCGAGGGCTCACAACACCGAGGCCATAGCCAGGGGCAAGGGAGCGGGAACGGGGGCGGGAGCTGGAGGCAAATCCAACCTGGCAGGACAGATCATCCCTGTTTACGGCTTCGGGATCTTACTCTACATCCTCTACATACTGTTTAAGGTACAGTATTACCAGCTGATGGGATGAAGACAATTTAGAAGTTTGAGCTGAAAAAGAAAAGATATTGAACATGTTTCTGTCTTTCTATAAACATATTGAAAACGTAGCAGTTTGGTCCATTCCTGATTTGCAGTTACAGTACAGTATCTGTATCTATAGTTAATCTGAAAATATAATCATATTTCAAATTGCAGTGAAAATGAAACCTTAAAGAATAAGTGTTAGCATTCTTCTCTAAAGAGGAGTAATGCTATTAGGCAGAGGTAAAGGTT
Source organism: Chromis chromis (assembly GCA_900302755.1). NCBI lineage: Eukaryota > Metazoa > Chordata > Actinopteri > Pomacentridae > Chromis > Chromis chromis. The sequence continues at coordinate 19,385 of OMNN01025843.1, forward strand.
AGTGTGACACTGAGCTGTGGGATTTGTTGTGTTGCTTTGAGAGTTTTAATCCTGTTATTGTCTCCCTGTCAGATCACATCTAAGGGGAGCAGCAAGCCGTCAGAGGGCAGGTTTCCTACAGTTCGCTCAGAGAACATGAAGAGAAAGATCAGTGAGTTTCATTCACTCCAACTTATTCTATTTTGTTTTTTTGCATTTATCAACTTTTTCTTGCAAACACTTTAATCTCATGTCTTCAGTTGTTTTGTCTTGTTTGCTGGACTAAGGCACCTGCTAAATGAATGACGTATAATTTGCTGAGCAGCCTCAACGTTCATGTTGTGTAAGGCTGCTCTTGTTCCGCCAAAACATCTCTGAACCATCAGGGCGTGGACACGTGACCTCTGCTGGTGTCCTGTGGTGTCTGACATTGGGATGTTGGCTGATCCTTTTTGCCCTGTTGGCTGTGGGATGGAGCCTCTGTGGATCAGACTTGTTCAAACCCATCCCATGGATGCTGAATCAGATCGGGTTCCGGGAGTTTGGCAGCCAGGACAATGTTCTTCTGGGATTCATGTGGATGTGACTGTGACACATGGCAATGCTACTGTTATAGCCTGTTCACTTGTCTCAGCAAGAAAGAGTTGACTCGTCCAGAACTCAGCTGCGAGGCTGTTGACTAGCACCAACAGGAGGTCCCACATCACACCTGTTTTAAAATCTCTTCACTGGCTCCTTGTTGTTTACCGGGTCCAATTTAAAATCTTGGTGCTGACCTTTGGAGCCCTATACATGGCCAGGCTCCTATTTACAGAGCTGAACTAATCAAGCCCTATAGCTCAGCTCGAAGCCTGAGGTCATCTGAGCAGAATCTGCCGATGGTTCCTCGAACTTGTTTTAAAACTCGGGGAGACCGATCGTTCAAAGCCACGGTGCCCCGCCTTTGGAACGAACTCCCATTAGACCTGCGTTCTCTGGACTCAGTGGATGCTTTCAAAAAGCATCTAAAAACATATCTGTTTCTAAAAGCATTCTAGCCCAATCTGACCCAGCGTTATGTTTGTTTGTACTTTAACTATGATGGACATCCTCTGCACGTACTCGTTTATATGATCTTTATAGATTTCATATGATCTTTTATATATTTTATATGATCCTTTACATATATAGTATATATTATTATTATTTACTTTTATTTTTTATTTTGTTTTTACTACTGTGAAGCACTTTGTGACTGCTGTCTGTGAAAAGCGCTATACAAATAAATTTTACTTTACTTTACTTTTACTGAACAACGTCAGAAGCCTCCCTCAGCAGCACAGTACAACCCACCACATTGCAACATCTGCTCAGGAACAGCTTGAAGAACACAGCAAAGAGACCACAGTGTTGACTCGGACTCCAAACTCCCCAGATACCAATCTGACAGAGCATCAGTGGGCTACGCTGGAACAAGTCTGATCGACAGACACACCAATGTCCTGGTGCCAAACAACACAGGACACTCCCAGAGATCCTGTGTCTACGGCCTGATGGGTCAGAGTGCTGCGCAATATTAGCCAGTTGGTTTTAATGTTGTGGCTGAGTGCTATATTCCTCTTAAGCACTGCAGTGGTGCACAAATTTGATATATTAGATATGATAAAGTTACACAGATCACAGGGTAAATCTACCTCGACAAGAGTGAATTTTCCACCTTGTTGGGGCAAAACGAAGGACTTTAATTAGAACATCCACGTTTCCTTTAAATGAATAAAAAGCTCTTTGTGTCACATCTGCATCGAGTCCCACCCAGTCTCAGAAATGTCCACGTTGACACGCACGTTCATCTTCGTGGTGCATTAACCTAATGAGAAAAAAATGAATGTTGGTCATTTTCCGCCATATTGATTCCCATAAAGCATCTCACAGCGAGATGTATGGCACTGTAACCGCCTACACTTCACCGCCTCGGTCGATATCGTCTGACACCGTGGCTCTTTCTGTCCCCTAACGTTGTCCCTCCTCGGCCTTCCAGCTGACTTCGAGCTGGCTCAGCTGCAGGAGAAACTGAGGGAGACGGAGCTGGTGATGGAGAATATCGTTTCCACCGCCCACCACAGCCCTGACAGGTGGGTGAGCGCCGTTTACAGAGGAGTCATTTCAGCGGTCAGCCTCTCTGTCCTCACAAGAATGACTCGCTTGAGCATGGTTTTTTAATTGAATTTCATGTATGCAGTAATCTCTTCCACAGCAAAGATAAAGACAAACATGGCACTCCCATACAGCAGAGTATGAAGGCAGATCATTTCCTTTTTCTTTGCAATTTTCTCTGTCTTTTACATAATGAACTGTCATTGCTGTAAGTCGGTTGATTTGAACACTTACATGTGTTGTCTTCAATGGCTGGGCAGAGCTTTTCAAAGTGTTTTTGTCTTTCTTTTGACATTATGCTCACATATATCAGGCTGTTGGATTACAATAGTATTTTTGGAAAAACTATCACAGATATTTCTATCTGATTAGCACCCAAATAACCATAAATGCCCCATTTTTACATCAAGAAAACAAGCATGTTGTTGGTTCAGGCAGAGTCTGACACTAGCCTGAGGTAGGAAAGCAGAGTGTTTAGTGTTCTGTTTGTGTCGCAGGGTGAAGGGGGTGACGGCAGATCAGGAGGAGAGTCTCCTGCAGCAGCTGACGGAGATAACTCGGGTGATGCAGGAGGGCCAGCTGATGGAGGGGATGGCTCCAGAGAAGAAGCCTCAGGACGACTGGGAAGGTCAGTGAACGCCGCACGTGCACAGTGATGACATTTTACCGACAGGAAGACAGTTTCACTTCACCTCATGTTATCACAGTATGAAAAAGGGGACTTTTTTTGTTTGCTGTTCGGTTGTGAATAGAAATTCTTGCTTTGTGCACTTTGTGAAGTGCTGCTGTATTTAAAGCAAGCAGGAGCTTTTTGTCGCAACTGTTTCTGCTTGAGTTTGTAGTCTTGTAAAAAAAAATTGGTGGTATATAGTGTCCTTTAAAAAGGTTGTATCAGTAGAGTGAAGTATTGAGTTTTGGCCACTTAAACATAAGATAAGATAATCCTTTATTCGTCCCACAACAGGGAAATTTACAACATGACATAAAATATAGGTTTATACTTGAATAACTGTAAAATATCTGTAATAATCTGAAATCCACATTTTGGTGTTTCTTTTTCTACATGTTGTCTAATGCAGTGGTTCTCAACTGGTGGGTCGGGACCCAAAAGTGGGTCGCGAAGCCATTTTTAGAGGGTCGTAGAAGCATGCCCCCCCCAAAAAAAGTAGTGGTATAAAGTCTTTTATTTCAAAGGATGTGTCTCTTATGACACAGTTTGCTTTCAATAGCAGGATATTTAGTGGTGGTGACACCAGTAGTTGTCCACTATTAACCTCTAGATTTGGCTCTGCCAGCTTATTGGAGACATTTATTCTTAAACGTGCCAAAAATAAACCAAAATGTGCTCAGAATCTGTCAAAATGGGCCAAAATATGCCCAAAACTTGGGAAAAGTGTCCAAATATACCAAAATGAGCAAAAAATAAGCCAAAATTTTCCCAAGCTGTATCAAAATGTGTTGAGACTACACCCAGATAAACCTTAGTTTATTAACAAGAACAGCAAACTTCAAAAATTTGGGTCGCGACCGTTATTAATAGAGACATAGTGGATCCTGAGGCTGGACCAGTTGAGAACCACTGGTTTAGATGATGAATTTACTCAAAAACATCATTCATGCTTTATTTTTTTTTATAAAACCATGTAACCATTCAAACCATGTTTCAAAGCCATTTAATCAGGATTATCCAGTGAAGCATCAGTTATATAACAGGTTTTATGTTCCGTATACAAGTTCAAAAATTGAGATTTATTAAAGAAAAGACTGACATGATGAGTCAGCTGAAGGACAGAACAGAAACACAGATTTTTATATCAAGTAAAATGTAGAATCAGATTCACACCACTTTCTGCCATGAGATCGTTATTGTTTTACACAAATATATGAAAGTACGAAAGAGCGATAAAAAGCAGTT